>CAKNXH010001801.1:291590-310495 GCA_932178445.1 Andricus quercusramuli
CCCCCTATGTAACGCTTTTTTCGGATTTTTCCCTGTAGTTTTACCCCTTTATTTAACACTCAGCTAGACCCCCCCCCCCCCAAAAGTGTTACGTAATTTATGCACGACCCCTTACGTGTGGTTACATCAAGGGTTATCATTAACCACTTTTGAGCTAAGCTTTGCAGAATTATCTTTCAGGAACCGCAATTCACTGTCAAAAAAATAAATGAGGGCTGGACTATAATAGGATATAATACATTGAGCCTGTGGGAAGGCCGTCCTCATATATACGTGGAATTGTCGCGTCGCTTAAAGTCAAACATAAGTGGCAAGGGGATTCCCCACCACACGACTGGAGGTTCATATCCTGGCCGCGTGGAGCGCTATGTCACTGGTTGAATCTATCATTTGGCGTCCCTGGTATATTCAGTAACGTTTCTTTAGTTCAATCACTCACTGGTTTACTCAGTCAAAGTCGGAAAATCACTAGTTCACCAGTGATAATTCAAAATACTGATGCAACTAGTGAAATTGTACTGGTTTGGTTGAAGAGAGTAAGAGGCGATAATTATGAAAGAAAAAGAATTGTTTGAGCAATTTGTTTTGTTAACTTTAATTATATATGACCTCGCTTTGAGTAAAAAGTTGACAAAAAATTGGAAATTTCAGATAAAACCAAAACTTTCTAGCATTACTTCCAGAGAAAATAGGTATGAACTATAATCAATTGTTTAAACGAATTTTCGTTAATTGATTATTACTTTTTTTTAATAACTACGATTAAAAAAATGTCTGAATATTTGAGGAAAAATAGCAACTTTCTAGTATTAGTTTAACAGAAGATAGTCATAAACAATAATACAATTTTCAAACAATTATGTTTGTTAACTGTGGTTAAATATTACATCCCTCTTAGTGAAAGATTGAAAAAGTTTGGAATTTTCAGAAAAAAACCGCGTCTTTCTACATATATTTTAAGAGAAAATTGCTATAAACAATAATTTTTTTTAATGCTCCGAAACATCTTATCATGACCAGGAAATAATATTTGGTGATACAAGTAATTTTCACCAAAATAAAACCGCAAAAAATTCGAAATTAGCGCGAAAAACTCGCAATTTTCAATTTTTTACTAATAAATTTGTTTGGGGCCCAACTTTTTGGCATATGAAGATGAAATTCTAAAAAAAATAACAACTAAAACGTATTTTTTTTCACAGGAAATAAGATCTAAACTTCATGGGGTTCGCGGAGCCAATCAATAGAATTTTTTTTAACAAAGAAATGCGTATTTATTCATTGTTTTCATTCTTACAAATTTTTGGGGTAAGAGCATGAAAACTCAAAATGAAATTCCGCAATGCGTTTTAGACCGCCCTAATGCACAATCGGGGGGGAAAAACTAGCAGCGGCAGATCGATCGCTTGCATACCTAACGCAGACAAATTATTTCCCGTTTGTAACTCCTACCCTTTAATACTCGATTTAGGAAACGACCGCTACTTCGCGTTCACCATTAGTCAGCGTGCCGTGCCGAAGTTTATGGAACCTATACTGGGATGAAGTATGACTGCGCAGAAAATAGTTAAACCCCTTAATGGGCTAGTCGGAAACCTGCAGGGTAAACACTCGTAAACCGCAACCGATCGCTTATTGATCTTGATAATGGAAATTGATCCCTCAGCGGTCCAGGATCACGCGGCGACGGCTTTGTTCTTACATCTGTTCAAATTCAACATCTCTATAGAATCTCAATCCACCGATCCGATTTGCAATCCTTTACTGCCAGTTCAATTTTAACTGCTCACTTTATCGGCTTCCTGGTATTATTAATTTACCCGCTCAAATGAATAACGATTTAATAAAACTGAGATTTAAAGCCAGTCAGATTAAAACTAACAAGCCGGAAATATTGTTCGCTTAAGTTCTGCTGCACTGATAATCAATTTCATTTGCAAGGATTTCTACTCAGATATTTTTTATTTTGCATTTCAAATGTGTTCCAAGTATATTAATTTTCTTGTCTAGAAATGTTTGCTTATTGAAAATCATATTAAAAATATAAGAAAGGAATTATATCTATAGAGAAAAAGCTGCAGAAAAAGGATGCTTTTCAAAAAGCCGCTAACCCTCATGAGAATTGCTGTGTGGATTGAAGCGAATATTTGGATACCTGGAGAGTGTGAATATCATATATAGTTGAACGTATGACTAAATGCACCAAGCTTTTCAATTCGACTATTTTAAAGTTAAAAGAGACTGGCTATTTTAGCTGCGGAAAATTAGTTTGCAAATATTATATATTAAAAACAACTTTCAATATTCTCAAGAAAAGTTCCCATTGATCATTGCAATAAATTTCAAAAAGATCCTATGTGTAAATATTTTTTAAAAAGTTGAGGTCATGATTGTGTACTTGAATATTATTTTTTTCATACTAGTCTTTCTCCTTCTATTTTAGTCAAAGATTGTAATTTTCAATGACTCTGAATTAACAGTAGCTCATTTCACTTCATAAAAGATTCTTTATAAGTGAGCCATTCTCTGTGAGGACAATTTAAGCTGACTTAACATGCTTTCGCGGAGAACAGCTTTGCAGATTTTCTGATTTCGAAATGAGTGTTTTTATGATTTTTACATTCCCATCAGAGGAGGTAGCAGATTTTTGTAAAATTTCCCCCCCCCCCCCCCTTCCCCTGTTTTCATCGAATGTCCACGTTTCGAGACCCCCTGAATCCGGAAATTACTTTTTGATCAGACGCGTAGTTTTTTTATAAATTTGTAAAAAACAGCATTAGAAATAAAAAAATTGAATTTTTGGGCAAATGACACAAGCTGCCAAAAAAATATTGAGACAAAAGTTTTTAACGCAAAAAAGAGCTTCTACTATTTTTTTATATGAAGCGTGTTTTTTGTTTTATTCGTAGAAACAAGATGAAAAAATACAACATTCAATTTTTGACAATCAACTCTAACTATGAAAAAAATAAATTGAAAATAGTTGCTCAAACAAAAAAAAAGCTACAAATTTGTTATTCATAATTTTTTTGATGGGACGTATGGTTCTTGTTTTAATTGTAAAAAATAACGTTGAAGATGAGAAAAATAAATTTTTTGGAAAACGACACAAGTGACGAAAAAAAATTACTAGTCAAAAGTTGTTCACACTAAAAGGGTCTAGAAATTTACTATGAATAATTTTCAGATAGAACTAGTAGGTATTCTTTTATTCGTAAAATAAAGCAAGATTAAAAATATAAAAAAATTAAACTTTTGTAATGTTACGCCCAGGAAAATTATTAATTGGGTAAAATCGGGGATTTCGCCCAGTTGATGATTTGCGACGTTTCAAAATGATAATATCTTTTTTAAGGTATATTGACAATCGTTTGGAACGACTGTCTGCTCTATTTATTTTCAGATTTTTTCGAATGATTACTGAACACGACCCTTTTCAGGAATTTGAAACTAAAAGTTGATTAAATCTACGCTCATTCAGAGAGGAACAAAACAATGGATTTAAAATCTCTTGTCACTTTTTAAAATATATTCGAAAATCTTCCCCGAATAAAAAAAGGGAGACAAGCAAAAACCGAAAAATTCGGATGATTTTATTCACGTGGAAATTTTCGTTGCCTACTCGGCAAGTACTTTAACTCCTACTCGTCTATCGATATTTCGCCTTTTTGGTTGAATTTAACGTCAGTACCGCCGGACTGAACAAAATTCTAGGGGCCGACAGTCGGTCTTATTTTGCCGAATTGCATTCTCTTACTTACAATAGGTGTTCCTACGCGATGCGAGAATGGGTATTTTTAGTTTAAATCCTAACAAATAACATTGAGAACACACACAATAAATTTAAGGAAAAACGACTGAAAATTCGATAAAATGTTTAATAACAAAAATGGGTTTTTCTTACAGGATGCGCCCTTTTTTCAGTTACAAATACGAGAAAATGAAAATATGTATGTTTCGATACCAATGCATATTATGAATTGTAGTTATTATACCATTGAGCCTTTTTCCTTCCGGGGTAGGCGTGACTTGCTCGGTTGAAAAACATTTATTGAAATAATACATTTTTCAGTTTAGTTGAGAATAAAATTTGATGCAAACTGAGAAAAAAATATTAAAGTAATGATGCTAAATAAAATGTATACCTTATATTGCATTATTGGAATACATTCCAACCCAGGCCGAAGTACATAAATGAATGTAACATAAATTTTATATAAAAGTGTACTTAGAGTTTTAGTGAATTTTGTAAGTATGAGCGCACAGTCGAACGCTCAGTCAACATATGCAGTCGGGGTCGTGTCACAAAATTGGCCATTTCAAGAATACGATTTTTTATCTCCGAACAATTATCAAAATATATTTCATTCTGATCAGAATTAATAAAAATAGATTCAAAGGACGTACAAATTATATTTACCATTCTATTTAATTTTTATTTTCATTTGAACAAATACTTCAGTTTATTATTTTACTGTAGACAAATATTATATCGTACTAAAATCGTTATTATTTTTCATAAGAATGGTATTTAGTAACGAAAAATGGTTATTTATCGAAAATTTATATACAAATTATAAGGTTATAAATAATTTTGTAATCTATCAAAGCTCATGACAAGGCAACAAACTGATACACTGAAGTATTTGCTACATAAATTGTTTATGATAATCAAACAATAATATGGCTATTCATTACTTTTCTATATTATCTACGCGCAAAATAGTTTATTTTCTTAGGAAATTTGGATATTAACCTTCGAGTGCTCGCGTGGGCGGCAAATTGGCCGCCTTTTTCGAAAAATGCTTGCCATTTGAAAGATCAGGCCATTGGACGTTTCCCCCGCTAGGTATTCTCCTTCAAGGTAATAGACGTCGGATATCTCTCACAAGGGGAAGGCCTCCTCTGTGAAATTCAAATTTGGAAGAGACCACTTTTAATCGATAGAGAATCGAAAATAAAGGAAAGTACTTCCAGCGTTTTTCCCATTGGGCCGTAGTTTTTTAAAATGAATTTTTAAAGTAGGGGAAATATCGTCGTTAAACACACTATCTACTGCACAATTAACGGCACTGGTACTTGCAGAACTTTCGTCTTCCATTTTCCGCTAGAATTTTGTCTGATCCTTCACGTTCAAAACTAGGGGAGCACTGTTAACTTCGCTGCAGCTTTCAAAATAATGGGAAAATGTGTCGCGCGAACTCGTGGTCGCTCGGGCGGCGCTCGGGCTGCTCGCCGACCCGAAGCTTAAAAAATTCATTAAAAAAAACTACGGCCCAATGGGAAAAACGCCGGAAGCACCTTCTGTTATTTTCGATTCTCTATCGATTAAAAGTGGTCTCGTCAAAATTTGAATTTCACAGAGGAGGCCTTCCCCTTGTCAGATCACTTCGCTTGTCCGCTCTGCCTCACACCCAATCAGTTGCAAAGTTGAGTGTATCCAAGAATTTCATCAGGAGCGGCCAAATTGCCGTCTGGCGAGCAGCAGCGTCACTTTTTTTGACACCAGAAATGTCAGTAAATATGTCACGTATAATTCTCACGGGAGTGGATAGACTGTAAGTACCGGCAAAAAATGTCGCTGCCGATATTGGCAAAAAAATTCCCTGCCGCAAACGGCAAAAAAAGTTTTCTGCCGGTATAATATTATCGCGTAACATTATCCTTAGAGCGCTCGCGTGGGCAGCAAATTGGCTGCCTTCTCAGAAAAATGCTCGCCATTTGAAAAAGCAGGCCATTGGACGGTTCCCCCAGCTAACACAGTTACTAGTCCGAATAGTCACATAATTCTAACAAGATTCAGAAAACCAGTCACTGGTGACTTCCCTGCTGGTCACCCAGTGACAATATATTTCCCACTCAAAGTAGTAAAAAATTACAAGCAAAGCAGGTAACATTATCCCGCCATTGTAATCACATGCTTGTAACACAGTGATGTTTGGAAACGCAACGTGCAATGGCAGCTTAACCTCAAAATATATATCGTTTCGGAATTATAATTATGAATACTTTTGCAAAAATGTTGGAAAGGGACATAATTAAACGATAAATAAGTTCCAGAAATGTGAAATAATATGTGAAGATATCTTTTATAAAGAAACAGATATTTATCAGCTGAACCCTTACGAAAAAGAAATTACATTAGAGGTTAGACCCAAAATGTATATGTATGAATGAAAATTAAATAACTAAGTAAAATATTGATATTGTAATAAATTCCTTCTATACAAAATAAGTATAATTATTATTATGTTTAAATTATTCAAAAATATGAACAAAATATTGCAAAATCAAGGTCAAAGCTATTTACATTTGCACTTTTGAATTGTGCGGGAAATCACAGAGCCAATGAATGCCTATTCCTTGCGCATGCGCAAGAAGTTTTTCGTCTAGTAAGATCGCTGCTGGCTGTTACCACCATGTTACTAGTCTGACAGGAAACGGTTGCAAACAAGCCTCCCTAGTAAACTACGGCGATTATGCCGTTACCTGCTAGAAGACTGACATACAAGTAACAATTCCTCTGATAACATGTGATCATTCAGGAACCTTTCAGGATAGTAACAGGTTAGCTGGGCCCTCTCTAGTTATGCTCTCTCTGGATAATAAGACATCAGATATTGAAAGAAAAAAATTCTCTTTCAATTTCGATTCTTATGCTTTTAACGCAGTTTTCAAATATATTTATTATGTTGAATCGTCTGCGAGATGTTCCTGCACTTAACTTCCTTTGATACATAAAAGAAAAAAATATTAAAATTGAAAGAACACTCCGAAAACTAAGGGCGGCCAAACTGCAACCTTGCAAGCGTTGGTTTGATTTCACTATGCGCCAGTGCTCAAAGGTTAATAGTCTCTTGTAAGTGTTCCCGAAAAAAAGTTTAGCAATATCTTCACGTTGTTTTTCATAAAAATCTATGAGAATGATGAAACCTCATTCCCCTCTCCAATTACATCAACAGATGCTATTGTTCTGAAAGAAAATAAGCAAACGTATCAAGTTTAATCCTAATAGTTTGAAATACTGAATTTATCTTTCTATTTACGTTTTCCGCTCCTGGTAAATTGCGGTGAAGTTTCAGCTGAATACATATCTCACGATCATGCGCGAGGTGATTTCAGTCTATGAAGGACTCAATAAGACAATCCGGAAAATGCCTTGTGCACCCAGAAAATACGGAGCGACACAAAGGTGATTGTCCTCTGATCCTTCTCCGCAAGTGTCTTGGTACTTGGTTGACACGCCAGGATGCTTTTTAGGCTACGAATCAGTGAAAGCTTGAAACCTCCGAGAGTAACAATGATCAAGACGACTAGCTTAACGTAATATTTTGGGTATAAACGTCGCAACTCCCTTCTGAAGAAAAACCTGTTTTTATACGTGCTTCTCTTCTCAGTTTCATTGACTGTGCTGTTCTCTTCAGATGGTGCCAAATATTCGATCACGAACATCATTCTTTTCTCGAAGTCACGAAGATTTATTCCAGGTCTCGGGTGGAGATTTTGAAGTTTTTTTTTCTTCTTAATTCTCTTAACATATTGATGAGACACCATGAATTGATGTGAATTTCTGCAAGTCTTGTTTCCCATGAACTATCCTAAATTACTCTGACTTCTCTGATAATTTGTTAATTGTCTCAATTCTTTCGAAGTCTGTGAAATATTTTGAATTCTATGAATTCTTTTGTATTATCTTCTTTTCAAATTATCTGAACTCTTTTGCGATTTTCTAAATTATTCGAACTGTTCCGAATTTTTTAATTCTTTCGAGACCACAGAATTCTTTTAATGGTTCTTAATTATCCTCAAATCATTAGAATACATTTTAAGTTACTCTGAACTCCTTCGGATCATTTGAATTTTCTGGGTTCTCTTAAAATCTTAAGGATACACGTAGAATTCAAAATACTTGAAGAACTTCAAAATAATTCAGCGCGTATTCTACAGATATCGAAAGAATTCAGAAAACTGAAGAGGAATTCAGAAGATTATTTGAATATAAAATATTTCAGAGAATTTAAAAGATCTCAGGAGAATTCATATAATAAAAAAAATTGTAGAAATTCAAAATAATTCATGGTGTTTTGTAAAGGTTTTAAGAGAGTTAAAAAAACTTCCAAAGAAGTCAAAGGAGTACAAGTGGATTCTAGGAATTCGTTTGAATTCTACACAATGCAATATACTCCATGGAAGTTGAAATAATTCTACGTGTATTCTAAAGATTTTAAGAGAACTTAGAAAATTCAAATGATCTGAAGGAGTTCAAAATAACTTAAAACGTATTCTAATCATTTGAAGATAATCAAAAATCATTACAAGAATTCAGTGGTCTCAAAAGAATTAGAAAACTCAGAGCAGTTCAAATAATTCAGAGAATTTCAAAAGAATTCAGATAATTTAAAAAAAAAGACAATACAAAAGAAGTAACAGAATTCAAGATATACCAGAGAATTCTAAAGAATTTAGATCATTCCAAATTTCTCAGATAAATTGAAATAATGCAGGAGAGTTCAAAGGATACAAAAGACTTGGAGAAATTTAGAAAAATTCATGGTATATTGTAAAGACTTCAAAAGAATTTGAAAAAATTTAATTTTGAAGAATTTATTTGAATCCCACAGGATTCAAAATGTTTGAAGAAAGTTGAAGTAATTCAACTTATATTCTGAAGATTTCAAGAGAATTAAAAATATTCAAAAGACGGAGTTCAAACTAACTCAAGGTGTATTCTAATGATTTCAAGATAATTCAAAACCATTTTTTTTTAATTCAGTGATATCGCGGGAATTTAACAAATGCAGAGCAGCTTAACGAATTTATAAAATTTCAAAACAATTAAGAGATTTCAGAAGAATTCAGAGAACTCATAAGAATTCAGAGAATTCAGAAGAATTCACAGATTTCAACAGAATTCACAGAAACCAAAATAAATCTAGGCAATGAGAAAATGATTTTGATAACACAAAAGAATTCAAAGAAATCAAAATATGTCACAAAATTCAAAAAAATTCAGACAATTAAAAAAATATTAGAAAATTCAGAATTATTCAGGAGAGTTCATAGAAAAAAAATACTTACAGAAATTTAAATCCATTCATGGTGTTTCATAAAGATTTCAAGAGAATTAGGAGAAAAACTTTGAAACTTCTGTAGAATACGTGTGAATTCTACAGAATCAAAAATATTCGAAAAAAGTTAAAATAATTCAACGTGTATTTTGATGATTTCGAGATAATTGAAGAACATTCTAAAAATTCAGTGATATCGTGAATTCAACAAATTCTAAACAGTTTAAAGCGTTCAGAAAATTTGAAAACAATTCAGAGAATTCAGAATAATTCAGGAAATTCAAAGAATTTAGAAGAAGTCAGAAGAATTCAAAGATTTCAGAAGAATTCAGAGAATAGCCGAAAAATGCATAGAGCTGAGAAGAATTGAAAAAATTTGGCAGAATTCACAGTGTGCAAAAGAATACATAAACTTCAAAAGAATTCACAGTATTAAAGAAATATTTAGAGAATTTCAAAAGAATTTAGAGAATACAAAAAAAAATCAAAAGTTTTCAGAAAATTCAAAAGAGTTCAGAGAATTTTAAATTATACCATTAAGCCATTTCCCTTTCGGGGTAGGCGTGACTTGCTCGGTTGGAAAAACTAGTAAATAGGAATATAGGTATAGGGTTGGTCGGTATATGGATATAAGGTATATAGGTATATAGGTGTTAGGTATAGATGTTTTGATTGATCTGGAATTCTTGTGTCATTTATTTAAATTACACGTTCATTCCGCAACACTGCTCCGAACCAGGTTGCTGATCAATCTCTCTAGCGATCACCCCAAGTGAGGAGCCTCACAAAATTGTTATGTCTGGTTCCCCACTTGGGCCCATTAGTATCCAAGGTCTTCGTTTCAGGCATCATTTACTCTATTGTCACTCTGTTTAAAAACTAGTTGTCGCCAAAGATGCCAAATTCCTGTCCTTGCATACTACTCTAGCTTCCTTCACGTCCATGCGCTTTTTCATGCAAGCTCTCGTGTTTCTATGGCTTTTTATGTCTCTTCGGATCAGTGTCTCTTCGGATCAGTGTCTCATTCACAGATTCTAACCATTCTTTCGGCGGTCTACCTCTGGGAATTCTGCCACTTAATTTAGCTTTATACACTTGTTTCGTCAGTCTTTCATCTTTCATTCTTTCAAGATGTCCGAACCACCTTAGCTGATTTATTTACCATAAACTGTTGAAAATAATATTAAATTTAATATACCCATGTGTATTAAAATTAATATATCAATCGTATGAAATCGACATTAAGAGCGTGTATATCAAATTTTATATACATTCATGTTAATCACTTACAAGAAAAATCAGATAATTCCATTTAACACAAATTCAAAATAAGTTCAACATGAATTTTCGACTCTAAATAATAAAACATGATACCTTCTTCCAGTTAATCAAAAATATGACTGGATTTTAAGTCGAAAAGTTCAATTAAGCAAACAAATAATAGACCTAACCTACAATCAACTGTACTAGAATTAAATTTCTACTATTCAGACTGGATTTTGGAAAAAGTTCCACCCGTACGTCGGACTTTCATTATAAATAACAATCCAGTCAACGAATTCTAGATTATTAATTTAATTGGGAATATTTGACAAGATTTAAAGAAATGAAAGCACTTTGAGTTTTCATGCACACTGCTATACCGACCTGTATATTGAATTTAATACACATGTATATTAAATTCACTACACCCATGTATGTTACCTTTCAGTAGCGGTAGTGCATATTTGCTTCACACACATGTATATTAAATCTCATACAGATTTTTCCAACAGTGGGTGTTAACTAGTGTGTCTCCTGTACAACATTCTTTGAGGATTTTCTCGTTTCGGACTTTGTCCATCAGTGTTTTCCCGCATATTATGCGCAGAGGTTTCATGTGGATCGCGTTGATTTTACTCCTGTCCTTCTCTTGACAGGTCCATGTCTCGCTACCGTATAGTACGGTCGGCACGAATATAGAATTATGTATGGCCAGTTTAGCTTTTTTTGATATGTTTTTATTTGTGAGGATGGACCCTGCTCTACCGATAACCTGCTTAACCTTATTTATGCCCCTATCTAACTCCCCATATATTTTTCCGTCGTTAGTGAATAGACTACCTAGATGTACTTACTTGTCAACTTGTTCTAATCTCTCATCATTTAGGACAATGTTGCATATTGTTTTCTCACTTTTACCCTCAAACACCGTGATTTCCGTTTTATTCACGTTAATTTTGAGGCCCATGTTCTTCATGCTTGTATTAAGTTTATTCAACATTCTTTGCAAGTCCTCGACTGATTCTGCCACACAAATTTTGTCATCTGCGAAAGCTAACCCTCGTACCTGGACGGTTTCAAGATCTACACCTTCTTCGTCGAAGAGGGCAGTTCTTAGACACTTATCCATGAATATGATAAATAGCCAGGAGGACATAACGCATCCTTGTTTCACGCCTTGCATAATATCGAACCAGTCACTCAGTTTCCCATTTACCCTTACACTCACTTTGCTACCTGTATATATTGTTTTTATTGCTTGTAGGAGCCCTCCATTTACTCCGTGCTCTTTAAGGACTTCCCAAAGTTTGCTCCTATTTACCCTGTCAAATGCTTTTTCTAGGTCAATAAATGCACAGAAAACTTTCCTTCCTACTCTCAAGTTTTTTTCTGTGATCTGTCTTAGGCTAAATATCTGATCTGTACATGATCTTCCTGGCATAAATTCACTTTGGACTTCCCAATTCTTCTCTTCTGTAATTTCCATTACCCTACGAATAAGTATTTTTGAGTATATTTTATTTACGGTACTTAGTAGACTGATACCTCTGTAATTACTGCAGTTGCTTTTTCTCCCTTTCTTTTATATATTGGTACGATAATCGCCTTTCTCCTATCGTCACCGTATTTAAGCATTTCAGCGCTAATACTGTCTATACCAGCAGACTTAACGTTTTTCAAGTTCTTTCATTATATCTCTGACCTCAATGACACAGACTTTTTCAATCGGGTTTTCTAATACATTATCTTCCATGTCGTAGTTTTGTTGCCCTATATCTTTACCTCCTAATAGTTCTTCAAAATAGTCTTTTAAAGCGTCTACTATCCCGTCTATATCATGTATCATTTCACCTTTGCTGTTTCTCATGCTAACAAACTCTGTACTTTTACTTACCTTCAACTGTTTATATAATAGTTTCATAATTCCTGCAAAGCAGTTTTTCACTTTGTTCTATTCTTCTGTTCTGGTTTTCTCTTCACTTTCATTGACTAGTCGTTTAATTTTCCTCTTTTTGTGTTTGTAATCATTTTTGCGTCTATTTCTCTCCTCATCGCTAAGACCTGTCATGTTCAGCGTTTTATTGTGCGCTTCTTTCTTTTCTTTTTGAGCTGCCTCAATTTCATCGTTCCACCACGCATCGCCAGACTTTCTTCCTACCATCGCCGTACCACACACTTCAATCGCAGTTTTAACAATGGTATCCCGCAATAAAGCCCACGCATCCTCTATATCCTTATTGCTTTTAAGCGACTCCCAAATTGCCCGATTCATGCGTTCGTTTATCTTATTCTGAAAATCTATTTGCACTTCCAGTTTCTGTAAATTTTCGACCTTGATTTGAGGTTTGTTTCGTTCGTTTGGTTCTCTTTCTTCTCCATCCCCATCCTAAGTTCATCTAGGAGAGCAAAAGGTAATGATCAGTATTGCATTCGGCCCCCCTCATGACTCTTGTATCTGTAACTAGTTCTCTTAGTCTTTCGTCTGCAATAACGAAGTCAATCATACTGCGGTTATTTCCTTTACACCAGGTGTAAGTGTGGATCATTTTATGTCGAAACCAGGTAATTGTAATAAATAGGCCCTTCTCTAAGCATGAGCTAACTAATTTTTCCCCGTTATAATTTTTTCTTGTTGGGTACCCAAAATTACCTAGCACCCCTCCTGTATCTGTATCCTGACGTTGGACGCCGACCCATCCGTTCATATCTCCTAACAAAATTATTCTTTCACCTTGGTCGCACGTACTTATTGTATCATTTAAAGTGTCTCAGAAGGCGTCCTTAACTTCCCTCGAATCACTATCAACTGGTGCGTAGCACGCTATGATAAATAATTTTCTAATTCCTACCTTCATTCTAGCCCATAGCAATCTGAGTGATACAAAATTATGATCTTTGAATGTTGTCTTGCTTTTATATTCATAATTAAACCGCCCCCTTGACTACGATGTGATTCGCTATCTACTTCTGACCATATTTCACAACCGCCTTCCAACACCCGATTTTCTATGTTTCCAAATTCGCGACCCTTTTTCTTTGTTTCAGGTACACAACGAATATCTAGTTCCCTTATGTGCATAGTTTCTCGTAGTTCTCTCGTCTTAAGATCATTCACTCCTCTAGCATTCCAAACTTCCAGTCTCCATTCATCGCCCGACCTTTACGTTTACCGTGTGCATGCTTTTCGTCAATCCAAGTTTCAGTCCATTCCGAGGCTACGTTATTATTTGTATTATTCATGTTTATATTGTACTCCCAACTATCACCTGTATTCGCGAGATTTGTTTTGTGAGTCGAACTCATGTCCGAATTAAGCAGTGATTTGTCGTATGGTGGACTCGAGCTGTAACGTCAGTCCCACCAAAACTTCTGTTACTGGGGGGGGGGGGGGGGAAGGACATGAGAAAGGAAACCGAGAGTCTCAATAGGAAATGTTTCCTTCGAAAACACACACACACACATATATATACATATTTCTTGAAAATCTGAGATTCAGATCCAATCTACATGTTTGAACTTTCAATTAAATGACCAGATAAAGTATTTTAACTTAGTTTAATTTATGACAGAAATAGTATACCCCCCTCCCACCCGCCTGCGGAGACAAAAAATAGTTCAATTTCAAAAATTTATAATCTTGAAATTCATTCATTCCTAACAATAATAGTTATCAAATTAGGAAGTATCTTAATAAATTTTAGAAATTTTTCTGAAATACCGTGGAATATCTTATAAAGAGTTATAAAGTGCTGCAAAAATTTCATGGAATCCTATATTTCTTGAAAACCTTAGGTTCAATTCGTTTGAAATTTAAACTAAAATGAACGAATAAGGTGTTTTAACGTATTTTAATTTAATGACCGCCCCTCCCCCCGCGGGCACTGAAGAAAGTTTAATTTCAAAATTTAGAATCTTAAAATTCATTTATTCTTAACAATAAAAGTTATGACTTAGCTTTGTTATTTGACTGTGGTTCCGCCATTTGTTCTCAAAGCTTCTTCTTAATTTTTGGGTTGAAATTTCGAATAAGAAAGGCACTAAGTAGGACGTTTACGAAAAAATTTATTCTATTATTATTTAAAAGTGATCGCGCAAAAAATAGAGCGGTTGACTGGGTATTTAGTATTTAATTCTTCCAAATCGAGAGGTTAGTCCTCACCCTACGACGTTATAGCAATTGAGAAGTATTCAGAAGAATTCAGAGAATTTGGAAGAATTCAGAGAATTCGGAAGAATTCAGAGAATTCGGAAGAATTCAGAGAATTCGGAAGAATTCAGGGAATTAAGAAGAATTCAATGAATTAAGAAGATTTTAGATAATTCAGAAATTCAACAATTTCCGTTTCTCCATTTTGTTCATGCTTTTCACCAGAGCATTAAAGTTTCAAACAAAAATCATTAGAATTTAAGGCTAGGCTATGTAAGCGTTTCATATCAAAAGTTGGCATTTTAAAATGAAAATCATCGCGGTTTGAATAAAAATTGAAAAGATCGTAAGAAATTCTTATATGAAATTATATTTTGAAGAACATGCTCAACTTTTTGACAGTTGAAGGTTATATGTGTGCGTCCGCATGAAAATGGCCCTTATGACCGGTTCTAGTGTAGGAGATCTCGACGTTTTTCTTAGTTGAGGTCAACATTATTAGTTCCGGGTTTGAGTGGGGGTTGATACTGGGACGTATGGTGAATCTATAGGGACTATACTCATATCCGAAAAGTAAATGGAACTAGGTATGTTTCCTGTTCGAAGAAAAAGTATAATACGTGTGCTTATGGAACTTGTCAAGTTTAGTTGCAACGATTTTTCAAAGGGGCTACGAGCCCCTATACGTATTTCCATACCGGCCACAAGGGTCCCTTTCATGCGGACGCCTCTATATTGATGTTTCACGCCTGAAACCTGCATTTTGCGATTTTTAAGTAAAAAATCATTAGATTTCAAAGCGGATACAATATTTGTGTTTCAAGTATTCGTGAATACAATTTCTTTATAAAAATTAGATTTGTTCCTAAAGTAATTATTTATGTTCCTTAAGTATACCTGCTTTAGGGCGTATGGACACAGAAACAATTAGGGTTTCTATTAGAACCAATTTTTGGTTTCAAAGGAGCTGCAACAAAAAGGAACCTCTTTTACTGAAAAGGAACCCAAAATAATAAATGGTTTCTAAATGAAACCAAGGTATAGATTAAACCGAGGATTAAACCGTTCCAATATAGTCCTTTTTTCGCTTTTGTCTTGATTCACTACGAAGATTTTACAAGTTAATGATGCACACTTTACTTTGTAATTTAGATTAAATAATATTGCACTGGGAAAAATTTAATGAACAAACAAAAATTATAGACATTAAGCAATCTGGAATGGAAGATAGTGCACATGAAATATGACAGTGTTAAAGTTATGTTGAAAATCCGACGTTCTCCACTGCGCATGTACCAAAAAAGCGCGATACATACTCTTGCAATATTACGTCAATATTATCTTTTTTATGAACTGAGGTATTTCTGTTAAACGCCTTAATTCATTTTGAAAAAGAATACAAAGTGTTTGTTGAAATTTATACGTATAATTATTCAAGGTACTTATTGATTTCAAATAGGCCCGCGCTTTTTGGCACATGCACAATTTAATATATGAATATCCATATATATCGGATATCAACGAACTAAAAAGGAACCCTAAAAAAGAGTTCTGTTGGAGTCTAAGTTCTAAATGATACCAACTTTTACTTGAGCCGCAACATCACCGAACCCTCAATTTTTTCTGTGGACAATGCACAATTCGAGTCTTTTATGTTAGGGGGCGCCCCCCCCCATTTCCGGTGAATGCCAAAATTACTTCTTAAAGGTTTAAGAAAATTCTCGCAGTTTGCACAACGCTGTCAAAAGTCAAAATCACGAAAAATTATGCTTTTATCGTTATTCCTGAGCGAATAATTTTTTGTTTTGATCAAAGTAAGCGGCAGAAGTTTTTTGACACCCATAAGAAATTCTTTAGGCCCCCAGAAAGGGAACAAGCAAACTTGATTTTTTTTTTCATTTGCTCTAGCCTGCATTGATTCTAATGTACAGCACACTTTCTTCAAGCCTCTTTCTCGGCAATACCAAATAATATTATCAAAAAGTAAACATAATTGTGTTCGACACCGAAATTCTGAAATCAAATAAACACCAGTGAATTCTACTGAATTATTAAATCAAAGTTGTTTTCAATTTGATCCATAAAATTTTCTTTTGATATTATTAAAATTAATTAATTACGCGCTTAGAATAACAATTAACCTTTAAGGACATTAGTGAAAGAAAACGTTTCTTCATAATTTAAGGCAAACTTGTGTAGTCACACGAATAAATTAGGATTTATTTTCTCCTAACCCTTTCTATGATTGTCACACTTGGCGGGTGAACGGGGGTGGGTCAGGGTAACGTACAATTTTGGTGACGGTGGAATAAGGATGGGGAATAAAGGAACGGTTTCTCTTTTTTTTTTTTTTTTTTAACCCTGGGATCTCATGCTGAACAAAAAAAAAGTCATTCCTTCGTTAGATGTTTTGTGGCCCTGAAAAGGGCCGATGTCCAGAAGGTCCTAACAAGGACCGGTTTAAGTGATGCGCTGCGGGAAACTCCTCCTCGAGAGGGGGTCTCCTCGTCCTAGGATCTTCTTCCTCTTTTTGAGCTGCTGGTGCCTTCTTCCGGCGTGCGTATTCTGCGTCGGAGGGTCAGTGCGCCATCCCTAAAACATTTCTCCCATAGTCTTCTGGCTTCCCGAGACTCACCGATGGGATTGTTTGGTTCGGTTCGCCTAATGTCCAACCGAGGGTTGAGGGTTATTGTTTGTGTTATCCGCGGAACCCCTTTTCTTGGAGGAAGATAGATGGGGGACACTGGTGCGCGTACCGAGCTGGGGCCGGCCGATTGGGATGAGGACACAATCGGGGGGTCCGGGTTTGGTCCTTTACTGGTGGGGTTTTTCTCTGGGCAGAAGCTGATGGGGGATGCGCTGAGGGTGAGGATATCGTCGGAATCGGTATCCTCCGCCTCCTGCGCCGTCCGAGAACCTTGGGAGGAATGCTCGTAGAGTCCAGGGTGTTCGGGGTCATATGCCTCGATGGTCGTTGATGGTTGCTGTCTAATCTGAGAAGGAGGCTGCACGTCCTCACGGGGGGCCCGGGCACTTTCCCGGGGCGATCCTGGGGCGTTCCTCCGCAGGTAGACCGCAAGCTCCTCGAACGAGTTAATGTCTGTCCCGATGGGAGAGTTCGGGGGGTCCAAGTCCGCGTTCGCGGTTGGACTGGGACACACACCGATCTCCGGCTGGTAAAGGCTTACTTCATCACTCGCGAGCCCGATTTTGACACTGTCGCGTTCAACATCCGATCCTGAGGAGCCTCGGCTGGGATCCACCAGTGCGGAGTCATCGTCGAGGTAGGTCTCCGTCCACGGAACCAGGGACTGGAGGTATCTTCTTCTCCGCCGGCGTCGATTATTGAGTCGGTTCTTCCGCGTGTGGTCAGTTCCCTCGCGGTCCATGGGTCCTATTCTTGCCCGAAGATACAATGAAAGAGCCTGCGGCAATAGGGACACTCGATACGTGAATAAAAGGCAAAGTACGGCACGCTCGTCGAGCCGTGGGGTCTCGGAAGTGCGGGAGGAACGAAACAGGGACACGTTGGTACCGTGCACGGAGTGAAGCCTGCGAGGGCACGGCTCGCGGAGAGACCCAGAGTACAACTGTCTTGCCAGCCCGTGGACACTGAAGGTAGGTCCACAGGGGAGAGACGGGGAGTGAATTCTTCTGATCCCGCTCCTATAGCCCTAAGGGCGGCCGATGCTCCGACGGGGCGTTCGATGCGCTCCCAGTGGCGTGGGGGTTCTGGGGAGGTCCCGATGGTGAGCTCCTCACTTTTCTCCGAAAGTCTTCTGTTCCCTAGGTCACCACTTTCGGTAACACTGGGCCTGGGAGCCTCGCGGACCCTGTCGATGGTTGTGGGCGAGTCCTTGGCGTCTGCTGGGGCTTCGGGGTCGGGAGGCGATCCGATCCGGCGTCTTCGGGCTCGTAGCCTGGGATTTAGTCGGTTCTTCCTTCCTCCGGGCGAGCTCATCCCCTCCGGGGGGGGGGGGGGGGGGTCCGGGAGGTGGGAGCACCTGACAATAAGCAAACAAACCAGTTGCGAAAAGGCCATGATAGGACCGAAACCAATGATAAAAGGGCAAAAATTTAGATAAAACAGTAGAATTGAAAGATATTGTTGACGCTTACACTGCGACAACCTAGAGGTCCCCTCGAAGGCGACCTTCTGGTCCCCAGCGAAGTGAGAGGCGTATGGTGTGTTTTGTAGCCACATGCACCCTTAATCTGGACCCCAACAGTCACCTCAGGGTAACCGGTAAGTCCTCGACGAAGTGTGATATGGGTTGTGTGTGGGTGTGTGAGCGTTGCCACATACACTCTCAATCTGGACCCCAACAGTCACCTCGGGGTAACCGGTAAGTCCTGGACGAAGCGTGATGTGTGTCGTACGTGTGTGTAAGAGTGGTCACATGCACCCTCAATCGGGACCCTAGCAG
>CAKNXH010001801.1:310505-354408 GCA_932178445.1 Andricus quercusramuli
ACCTCGGGGGTAACCTGTAAGTCCCGACGAAGTGTGATATGTGTTGTGTGTGTGTGAGTGTGCTGAAAATAAAGGTAAAATTAATTAATAAACAAGAAGCGTAGAATTTTTATTGAATGCATTACTTCGTATTTTGTATTCTTTGGCTTACATGCTAAAAGGCGCTGAGGGATGAGGGAAAGGGGGGTTAGGTGGTAAGAAATTCAGAAAAAACAACTTTATTTTATTAAAAAAAATCTGCGGCGTATCAAGTCCGGAGACGTGGGCGATGAAAGCTAGTCCAGGCCTTGAGGCGTACCGTATATGGGCCGGAGCCTGTGCTGCAATGTCTGTACGTTGCGCCTGTGTATGTTGCCGTAAAGGCGGTGAATGATGGCAGGCGGGCTCGTGTAGGGAACGAGCACTGGCGTGCTGCGATGCTTCGATGCGTGGCTGCAACGTTGGGAGAGGCGATGCCGACCTTGCACGTCGGTTGCCTTGTAGAAGTGGGTTTCCGACCTTGCGCGTCGTGTACCCTTTCGAAGACTGACTGTGTTTTCGTGTCGCGTTGCCACTTATACTTATGCCTCTACCCAACGGGCCGCGCGAGCCAGTCGGGTTGGACATGGTGGGGACGGCCGGCAATAGGCCGATGCGTTGGTGCGAGCGAGCCTGTCGACTCGCGAGTTGCGGTAGTGGGAATTGAGATAGAGGGGGAAATCTAGCTCGGTTGTGCCGCCGCGGGCCTGGTGGAAGGGACGAATGCCGATTCGTCGGATTTGTGGCGAGAGCGAGATTTGGAACACGGGACTTTGCCCTCGCCGCTACGTCTCCGAAGATGATCCGTCTCCTTTATTGAAACTCTGAAACAACTATATATTAGTAGATTTACATGAAACGAAGCGCGTTCGTGGTGGATCGAGGAGGGCGCAGGAAGGAAAATCTTTTTTAATAATTTAAACTTAAATTGCCGCATGCTTGCGGGCGACACTTGGTACTTCTGAACGTTTTTGAATACGAAATATTAATAAAAATCTTTATTCCTTGCTTTTCTCATATTTTTTTTTTCATTATGATTATCATACTGAATCTTATAAGGAATATATACAAGGGAGTTCATAAGTAGACTTCTATTTCGCTGAACTTGTTACGACTTTTAACGCAGAAGAGGGAAGAATCTTAATATTATAATTAATTACTCTAGAGTGAAATATTGAGGATATAATTCTATCAGACATTTTGAAGTACCTAGTCTTACAAATTAGATCGACATAAAGTGAAGAAATAAAAATAATTCTCTTTTAATGGATTTATCTGTGAACGAAAATTAACGAATAAGTCGAAGATCCCATTTTCAGGCTTCAATGCGCCCCAGAAAGAAGTATAAGCATTTGAAATGTTCCCACTGGAGCGTCTGCTCTGGTAAAAACTCGAATAGGACGTTTCGTTTACGACTCGTTTATTGAATTCGAATTGTATGACCGACACGGTATCAAACGAAGATAATGATAAACTTAATGGGAGGGAAGAATGGAAAATATCCTTTAGCATTACATTGTGAATGGCTTCGCTTATTTGATTAAATTCCTTTTACTTTATTATTTTAATGCATTTTCCGGTCATGAAAATTCATTATGATTTTACGGTGTCATGACTGAATATAGTGCTATTTTTATTTCATTTTCTGGTGGAAATGACTTCATTGAGAGAACTGCACTGCGTCATGCTTTATTTATAATTTTTGTATCGATTACGCATATTAAGAGAGTGGGTTTATTGATCAGACAAAAGTGGTACTAAAATGTATAGAGTTTTATAGCAATATTATAGAATTAAAAATAAATTCAATTTACAAAGTAATACTGTATTTTATTTCTGGTAGATAGGTAGCTAGTTCCTGGCAAATCATATTTTGAGAAGTGTTCATGAATACCTGGTACATTAGGTTTAAAAAAATTGTATGTTACTTTATTGATAATCATCAGTAAAGTAACAGTTTTACTTTTCATTTACCTTATAATAGAGCTGTTTCGCAATTCCAGATACAACAAGTTTTTAATAAATAATTTCAAACTAAACTCAAGGTCTGTTTTGAATTTTTTTCGGTTGGGTCATTCAACAGAAAAAAAAATATTAAAAATTGAAGGCGGGAAGACACTTTTTCAAGTTGGTATCACGTGGGTGTCACGTGACTCAGTGATTCTCATAATTATCAATGTGACGATGTGGCTTTGATGGAAACTAACGAAACTTATGATAAAGAGGTTAACCACCTAACCGTTTTAATTTCACTCCTCGTATTTCTGCTCTTACGAAGTCACAATTACTGTTAAAATACTCCGATAAAATTCATATATATATTTTTGGTATAGATTTTCGCTATTGGTTCTTACGAAACCTTCCTTTGACATTTTTTTTTAACAATATTTTACGACTTCTGTTTTCGACGTGCAGACAACTAAAACAAAACATCGGGACAAAAAAAAATAACTGACAAAAGCTCTGATTGGTGGAAAATCCTACCCCTTTGACGTCAGAGGGGCCCTCCAATTGACATCGTGATAG
The DNA here is from genome assembly GCA_932178445.1 of Andricus quercusramuli. NCBI lineage: Eukaryota > Metazoa > Arthropoda > Insecta > Hymenoptera > Cynipidae > Andricus > Andricus quercusramuli. The sequence goes on from CAKNXH010001801.1 coordinate 313,050, forward strand.
AAAATTCATATTTCGACATTGAATTAAAAATAGTGAACAATACGTAACAAATATTTTATGCGCGTTTTTAAAATTAGAATTTCATAAACTATAAGATTCATTCATTGGAAAAGTTATATCTGACATTGGAAACAACCCTATATTATTATCTTACTAAGCTTCGCTTGCAAGTTCTTAGCGCGCCTAGGGCCCGCACCTGTTGGATCTCGCGCTTCGCGCTTGATAATATATTTATGTTGCGCTTCGCGCACGATAATGTATTTATCTCGCGCTATGCGCTCTGCCATCGTGCATCCCTCACATTTTTGCATAGGACTTTCAAAATTGAAGGTCAAACCATGGACAACTGAAATTTGTTGATTGTGAATTCTCTTCTGGTAAATCTCCTTTGGCTTTAACGAACACATTCTTATTATGTGTCTCAAGAGAAAAAAAGGTTAGAAGTAAATTGTAGGATCTAATTTTTGAAAAATTCTATTATTGAAGTCGTATTGTAAGCACCTGATGTCCTTCTTCCAAACATTTGATTTATTGTAACGTTAATTTTCACGATTAAAACAAAAACTACGTGTTGTGATGAAAAATAATGCACAAGAAATTTGTAGCTCTTTTTTGGATACACAATTTTAATTTCATAACCTTTTTTCGTTTCATGCATAGTTTGGCTGGAAAATGGAATTATTGATTTTTAATTATTCGTTGTGTGTTCAAAATTTGAAATTTCGATTATTCAAAAATTCCAAAAGCCTGTATGATAACCCTGTAGAACTTTCAAGGAGCAACGTTTTTCTTCTCCTGACTTTTCCATATCGTGCGTTGTTTGGCTTAAAACGTTAATTTTCGTTTTGTTTTTAATTTTGCAAATTCTGTAACTCTCATCATTTTCGTTTTATCAAAAAAGGCGTGAGAATAAATAGTTAGACTTCCCGGGTACTACGAATAGCCCTGAATCGAATTTTTCATTCTTAAAATGATTGTCGCGAAAATTTTAGAAATGCTAACTATTTTTTCTGACTTAGGGAGCCTCAAAACGTCGACATTTGATCGAATCCGCGAAAGTCATTTTTCACGTAAAATCGATATCTTCTCATTGATGAGAATGTAAAAATAGATTGTTCATTTTCTTACTATAAGGAAAACGTCTCCAATATTGGGAATACAACAGTCATGAGTATGCTATATTTGTTCACGTCTTCAAAAAGTATCGATTGCCTAATTGAGGAACCTTTCATAACCTACCATAACCTACAAATGTCGTTTTCAAATTTTTTAACAAAGGCATTCCCCATATTTAAAGAAGGAGTATTTTTCTATATTGTGAATATAATGGCGAACAATATAACGGTGAATTGATCTATTGGCGCACTTTCTATGCCCATGCTTGATTAATCAGTAGCGTCTTAGAAGGTTAAAATAGAGGGTTACATTGTTTGTAGCAACATAACACATTGATTGACATTTTTGTGGTGAAAGAAGCATAAGCTTGAAATATATTGAAAGAATCAATTTTGTTTCTTTTGTTAGAAAAATACCTCTCTCTATGAGAAAGCAAATTAACTTGATGCCTATGTATGTCTGCTGCCGTGATTTGGAAAAACACCGTTAACTGCAAAAAATCGAAAAATGAATTTTTTATATCGTTGGAATCGTGAAAAAAAGATACACCTGATTTTTGAAATAATTTTTCTAAATTGTTAATAACTTTTAAAATAATTATTGCATCATTTTTGGAAAACACCGTTAACTGCAAAGATTGGCGAGTTGTGATTTGAGAGAGAGCGGTAACTGACCGTTAACTGCAGGCGTAAATCAGAGACGGCTAAATACGTGACGTCAAAATTCGAGAAAACGCAGTAACTGGCAGTTGCGGACTTTACCAAAATTATTGGACGGCGATTTCGAGCCTTCGTGATTTCGGAGAGGTCCGTAAGTGCATACGGCGTTCTCCGGAATCATCGAACCCCGAGAAAAGAGGTTTGTGATTCGAGAAACGCCGTAACTGCACTTATTATTAGTTGCAAAATGCAAAATTATTATTGAAAGTCTGTATTTGTTATAATTATTGACAGTCTTAAATTAACATGAAGTTACATTGTTAAGAAATGTAATAAGTAAAAATAATGTTTGTAAATCATTTCAACCTTTTAAAGTGGAAAACGTGAATTGGATATTTTCATAGAAAATTAATGAAAGTGTTCTAAAAATTTGTTTCATTTAATACTTTTAATTGGTTTTCAAATTCAAAAAATATATCGATTTCTTCATTTATCTTGAAATAGATAACATTAATATCTGTTTGGCTGATTTAAAAACAAGCGCAAGAAAGATAAAACAATTATGGATATGAATAATAATCTTATATGCAATATTTCATAATAATTATAATTCCTTATTTGATTAGGGGAAATTGGGGAATTGTGAGACACGTCAATTTGTCAACACATTTAAACAGTTGTGCATGTGCATCGCGGTCATCGTCTCGTCATAACCCAGGCTCATTATTCCATAGTACTTTTTGTGCGTATACGCAGTTCTTAGCTCTGTGAGGAAAACCAATTGGGAAGAAATTGACCAAAATATTTATTTAGTGCGTTCGTGTTTGCATTATTGTCACCACATTTTTTGATGAATCAGCGCAGGTAAATATGCTCATAATTCTCGTGTGACATTGATATTTCGACTACCAGAAGGAATTTTGCATGAACATTCAATGAGTGAACCATTAGTTACCATCTTCGAAATTATAGCGTTTGGGGAATTATGAGACAGTGTTTTTGGGGAATTGTGAGACACGACATATTTGATATTTCGCATGCTAATATCGCATTTTCTCAATGCGTGTTCATCTTTTATCATGCAGACTTGCGACAAAATGTCGGTTCACCAACACTCTTGCTGCTTGATAACCATACGTCTCATCTATCCATTGAAGCCATTGACAAAGCACTCGAGCACGCCAAAAAACATCAAATCAGGATTCAGATCAACAGGCATTTATCCATCCAATGCAAATGCATTCACTGAAGTTCGGCGCAGCGAACGAATTCGTAGGACCGGAACCGGTACTGGGAATAGCGTCTTGCAGTGTCGGGATGGCCATTAAAAACTGGATCCGAACCAAACACAGGGAATACTGGGAACAAACCGAGGGTTGCCGTGAGGCGAAATCCATTCTGGGGTATAACTATACCCCTATACCTATACCATATGCACAAAATGGGGCATAGCCCCACGACGGAGGTGCGGCAGGGATGACGAAACATCCCTGCATGTATTATGCCAGTGCCCGGCATTAGCTAGGCTCAGGCAACAGACCCTCGGGGTCCATTTTATGGAAAAAGAGGAAATCGAAACTCGATCGGTGGTCGACATACTGGGCTTCGTCAAGAGGTCTGGGGTCGACTGCTGAGAGTGTAGAAGTAAGGGTGTGAAACAATAGGCTTTATAGCTTGAGCGCCAGGGGAGTTCTACATGGATTTCCCGCCCGCAGTAAACCTAATCTAACTCAGCGGTGAGTTTCGATGTGATAGCGACGATAGCGATACGGAGAACCAACGCCATATTGTATTATCTGGTGTTGATATCGAAACGGCAGGGCATGAAGAAGTGACATCTTCTGAAGCGCCATCCACATCGGGTCGTTATTGACTTCTGCAAACTTTGCAAGGAAGATATGCCGAAGAAATTGAACCGGAACAATTCCATAAATTGTGATGTTTGCGATCGAGCTGTGCATTTGAAATGCGTCAAAACCGGAGCCTACTTCTCATGTCCGAATTGCGAGTCAGACTAATTTTCATAATTTTGTATCCTTTTCAAAATCATTCTTTTTCATTTTTCTCTGAATGAAAATAACTTTCTTGTAATTAATAAACATCCAATAAACATTTCCTATCGATATTTTTCATTTTTGACTTCATTCAGACGGTGTCTCACATTTCCCCAACTTTTTTGACAAATCCCAAAATCGCATGTTTTTTTTCAAAATGCATTTTTTTCGGCAGATAGCAATTTTGGAAAACTGCCTTAACGAGAAGTCAGGTTGACTCTCTAGTAACAAATTTAGCTTAAAACTTTTCAAATATTTCGATTTTTGTTGAAGTTATGGAGCCTAACAGAAGTGTGTTTCACAATTCCCCAATTTCCCCTAATATTTTATGATAATTTCACTCTTTCATATTCTTTTGCCGTGAACGGCGTTCTCTCAAATCACGGCAGGCCTATTTCTGAGGTCCGTAATTCGAAGAGAGCCGTATCTGCCCGTTGCGGCGTTTTTCGAATTTCAGCATCCCAATCAATACCTTTAACTGCATTTCAGATAATTACTCAACATTTTTTAAACATTTTTTATTACAAAAATGAGAAGATCGTATGCAAATTAGTCAAGTGCAACAAAAAAAATTCAGAAAATGGATAAGAATCCGCGATACACGCGAATAAAGATTCGAACAGTTTTCGTCGATTTTCTCGGCTTCGTTCATTTTGCAGTTAACGGTGTTTTCTCAAATCACGGCAGTATGTATGTATGTATGTATGTTTTATTTTATTTTATTCATTTGTTATTTATTATTTATTTTATTTATTATTTTATTTTATTTTTATTTTATTAAGCCATTTCCCTTTCGGGGTAGGCGTGACACTACCCGATTCGAGTAGTGTTTCTAGGTGGATAGTTTCTTGTAGTGAATAACCACAAGTGTGGGCTCATCACACCCACGCGACGCCAACAGCACGTAGTATTATTCTCGAACGGTCACCCCTCCAAGTATTAACCGCGCCCAACACTGCTTAACTTCAGTGATCTAACGAGAACTGGTGTTTCCAGCGTGGTATGGCCGTTGGAAGTAAATTCTCGTAAAATGAGCACCAATAAATACACCCATGGTGAATAATCCATAGTAGTTCGCAGCGGTATAATAATCTCGTAGGTCGAAAAATTAACAAGTTTGTTAAAAAATTGGTTTTTTGGTTACAGATTAATTTTGTTAACAAAAATGTATCTATTTAGTTGCAAATTTGACTCTTTCGTTGAAAATAAAGTATTTGGTTGAAAATTGAACGCTTTTGTACAGAATTCGACTCTTTGCCTACGAAATTGAACAATTTAGTAAAAAAGTCAACCATTTGTTGGAAAATTAAACTGTTTTGTGAAAAGTTCATTCTTGTATTGAAAACTCATATTTTTTCGAATAAAAATTAAACTATTCCTTTCTTGTTTAAAAATTCCCCTGTTTTCCGTTGAAAATTAAACTTTTTTGTAGAAGGTTCATCTTTTTGCTTGATAATTCTACGTTTTAGGTCAAATTTTTCTTCTTCTTCGGCAGAAAAATCCTTCTTGGATGAAAATTCAACTGTTATATTTTTTTCATGAACTTAGTTCTTTTTAATTCAACTAGTTGGTTGAAATTTGAACTACTTTATTAATTCGTAGAAAAACAGTAAGATTTTATCACCACCACCCACTTCAAACAACAAAACGTCTCACGTTATTTCTGTATGACTTCTAAAAAAATTCACGAAAAAAAATTTGTCAACAAAAATATAGGGCGTGGTTCAAAATTTCAGCAGAAATCCTCACGTTGTTGATGCAAGGCCTCTAAAGTCTATTCTCATCTTTATCTTATTGTGAGATTTTCGAGTAAACAGAAAAATTGGGTATTTATAATTTAATTCTAGTTATTTTCATTTCTTTAAAAAATAGGAGGCAAACGAATCTTGATATTTTCTTTCTCTCAGATTAAGAACCACTCAGAAAAAAGTTTGGTTGCTTCTAAAAAAAGTTGGTTGGATCAAACAAATGAATACATTGCTATAGGATCAATCAAATTCTTGGTTGATTCAACCACATTTTTTGGTTAATAAAGTTTCTTTGATTGTGATAAACATTAGTCCAATCAAATATTTTCGTAGTTTCGTTCGACCAAAATGTATCTAGATCTTGACTTTCAAGTAGTAATTGTATTCTAGGACAAAAGCTTTTGATAAGGATAACCTGCAGCATGAGAAAACCGAACTTTCACGTTTCTGTGTGCTTAGTATAGTCAATGAAAGAATTTGGTTGAATGAACCAAATCATTTTTTCACATTAACCAAATCGTTTTCTAATAAATAAGATATTTCGCTCGACACATTAATTTGATTGAATCACCTAAACATGCTCAAAGAAATAATTACTTTGAATTGACAAAAAATATTCGTTGTGTTTTTTGAAAATAACCAAAGGTTTATTTGCGCTGACAAAATTTTTAAGTTTGAACAAACAAATAAGGTTGAACGAACTGTTTTTTTGAATCAACTCAATCTTTTCTCTGAGTAAAACTTCTGTTCATATTTTTTCCACGATGAATCATCCATTAAAGCAACGCATCTTGTATAATTTGAAAAGGCGGCTTAATATGCAAAAAAAGGGAAGGAAGTGAGAAAACCACACCCAGAAAAAGATTTGGTTGAACGAATAAAATTTTGGTTGAATCAACCCTTGAATATGGTTATTATATGGACAACAAAATATTTGGTTGACCTAAGAAAATTTTTCAGTTAGTAAAATTTGCAAATATTTTTCTCGATCCGAGAGAATATTTTAGTTAATTGAAACAAGTGTTTTTGCCTGGTATAAGAAAAGCGCATGGTTGATTTAGGGCGACGGACAACTTTGGACGTAGCAACTTTGCACGTAGCAACTTTGCACGTGCCCAACTGTGCACGTCGATGGCCGGATGGACAACTGTGCACGTCCATATGTGCACGTCCAAGACCACAGGAGTCCATCTTTGCATGACGAAATTTCGACGTGCACAGTTGTCATTTGGACAACTGTGCACGTGCACAGATGGTACTTGGACAACTGTGCTCGTCGAAATTTAGACGTGCACAGTTTTCACTTGGACACCTGTGCACGTGCACAGATGGTACTTGGACAACTGTGCACGTCGAAATTTAGACATGCACAGATGGACTCTTGTGCACTTTACCGTGCACAGATGCCACTTTCCTAACTGTGCACGTGCACAGATGTCACTTGCCTAACTGTGCACGTGCACATATGTCCTTAGCCCAACTGTGCACGTGTACAGATGCCCCTTGCCCAACTGTGCACGTGCACAGAAGTCACTTGTCCCACTGTGCACGTTTATGTCCTTAATTGTGGGTTTTACTTAAGTAATTCAGAGAGTTCAAGGAATTCAACAAATTCAAGGAATTCAGAGGATTCAACAAATTTAACGAATTCAACAAATTTAACGAATTCAAGGAATTCAGAGAAAGCAAGGCATTTAGCAAATTGGAGGCATTCAGCGAATTGAAGGAACTCAACGAACTCAAAGAATTCAAAAAATTCAAAGAATTCAACAAATTCAACAAATTCACGGAATTCAGAGAATTAAGTAAATTCAACGAATTCAAGGAACTCATAGAATTCTTCAAATTTAACGAATTCAAGGAATCCAGAGAATTCAAGGAATTCAGAGAGTTCAAAGATTCAGAGAAGTCAAAGAATTCAGAGAATTCAAAGAATTCAGAAAATCCGAAGAATTCTGAGAATTCCGGAAATTTAAGTAATTCAGAGAGTTCAAGGAATTCAGAGAATTCAAGGATTCTGAGAAATCAAGGATTCAGAGAATTCAAGGAGTCCAGGGAATTCAAGAAATTCAGAGAATTTAAGTAATTCAGAGAATTCAAGGAATTTTGAGAGTTCAAGGAAATTGGAGACATTCAGGTCTAACAAAGAGAGATTTTCATATATCTTTAATAATTTGAAAAGAATAATTTCTTAAAAATAATATTTGAAGTATTTTCAAACTAACATTAAGAAAGTTAATACGCTCCATTCCACCAGGATTGAATAAGTTCAACTGTTAAAAATTTATTATACATCGATACAAAGGATCACCCTCGTATAAACCCTTACGTAAGGACATAAACGTGCACAGTTGGGAAAGTGACATCTGTGTAAGGGCACAGTTGGGCAAGTGACATCTGTGCACGTGCACAGTTGGGCAAGGGACATCTGTGCACGTGCACAGTTGGACAAGGGACATCTGTGCACGTTCACAGTTGGGAAAGTGACATCTGTGCACGTTAAAGTGCACAGGAGTCCATCTGTGCACGTTGAAGTGCACATGAGTCCATCTGTGCACGTCTTAATTTCGACGTGTACAGTTGTCCAAGTACCATATGTGCACGTGCACAGTTGTATTTTGTATTTGTATTTATTCATGAAAAGTTCCTAGGGCTAAATAGCCCTATAAGGAACAGGTGATACATGTTACAATTAGAATGTGACGGCGATCGATTTGACGATTGAAATAAAAAATAGGTATTAACAAAGGTGAAGAACTAAACTATGATACAAAAAATTAGATCCAGGCTATCAACAGAAGGATATTATAAATATAAATACGCAGGTATACCTACTTAAAAGTATATACGCATTCATACACATACTTATATATTTTTAATTGTGAATTTAAGTTTTACCAATGTGTGACTTCGAGGGTAGGATTTGATGTGTTGAATAAGTAATCAAAAAGGAGTTTTCTAAAATGAAATTGTGAAGGTGCATTTCTGATGGTTATAGGTAGTTTGTTCCAAAGGCGAGCACCACGAATAACAAAGGACCTTTGCATTTTACACGTGCGGTGTGGCTGAATTTTTAATACTGTTTTCCTTTCACGGAGTTTGGAATGTGTTGGTTGATCTTTGTCAATGAAATTGAAGAGGTTGAGAAGATAGTGCGGGGCTTCATTACTGAATAGGCTATAAAGTGAATTACCCATGAAAAATTGTCTTCTTTTGGCGACGTTAAGGAGTCCTGCTCTTTCTCTATACTGAGTTATATGTTCACTTTTAGGGATGTTATAGATGAACCTAATGCAAGCATTAAGCGTACGCTCAAGCTTAGCATTCAGCTCATCAGTAATATCGTCATATACCACACAGCCGTAGTCAAAGAAAGGAAGGATCAGGCTTTTAACTAGGAGGATACGCGTTGAAGTAGGAAGTGATCCTTTATTCCTGTTAAGCTGTTGGAGGACTCTAAAGGTTTTCCTTGAGATATCCGCAACGTGTTCATTCCATGTAAGAGAGCGATTAAGAATATAGCCTGAATCTTTCACAGAATCCACAAAGGGAATGAGACGCCCATTGATCGAGAGAGGAGGCAAGGTTGCAATTGTTGCAAGTGAAGGCGAGGAAGAAGGTCCTATGATTATAGCCTTGGTTTTATCAGGGTTAAGAGTGAGACCGTTTATCAAGGCCCACTGCACCACCAAATCAATATCCTCCTGTACCTTTTGAAGTAAGCTCTTAAGAGTGGCAATAGGCCCGGAGAGGTAAAGCTTGAAATCATCAGCATATTTGTGATAGTTGCAGTGTCGAAGTTCACTACCAAGTTCAGATGTATAAATATTAAATAGAGTAGGTGCAAGCGTGGAACCTTGAGGGACACCACTCTCAACCTCCCCACAGTCAGAACGCTCGCCATTGCTGATTTGTACTCTTTCAAAGCGATTACTAAGATAAGATTCAAACCACTTCACAGCCATATTTGAGAGGTGGAGTGATCTGAGCCTAGTCAACAGTAAATTATGGTTAACTGTATCAAACGCCTTAGAGAAGTCAAAAAGGACAACAACCGTTATTTCCCTTCTATCAATTGCCAGTTTAAGGTCAGAAGTGACTTTCAGTGTAGCTGTAAGAGTACTATGCCTGGCACGAAACCCAGATTGCATTGGGTCCATTAAATTGTTAGTTTCAATATGTGCAGTAAGTTGCTGATGGACAATGCGTTCGAAAGGTTTAGACAAGGCACAGAGGATGGATATCGGGCGGAAATCTTTGGGAGAGGAAGGGTTATAAATTTTCGGAACAGGGCGAATAATCGCCTCTTTCCAAGTATCAGGAAATATTCCCACCTGTAGAGATGCGTTATAGATATGCAAGAGAATAGGACAAATGACTGGTAAAGCTAAGCGGATCATTTTAATTGAAATACCATCAGAACCTTGAGCATTTGATTTTACCTCTAAGAGTTTTTTAATTAGGGTTTCTTGCGATATGTCAGAAAAGAATAATTTAGTATCATCAAAGGTAGAGGGTACAACGAGAGAGGAAGGAGTGTTGTTTGCAAGGAGTGTAGGTTTTGTTGCGAAGGCTATTAAAAGATCTGCGGGTGAAAAATTGTTATCTGGAGCTAAGTGTTTTGGAGGAATAAGTCCAAGTCGTCTTAAGAGAAACCAGATGTTTTCATTTTTATTCCTGTTTTTAATGGAATTGTAATTATATTGATTGAATGAATCCCTGATTTTGGTTTGCACTAAGTTTCTAAGTTTACGAAATTCGGCTTGAATAATACTATTTTTTGTTCTTTTAGCCAATCTATGTTTCTTCTCTCTTTCCTTCATCAAGTCTTTGATATGAGAAGTGATCCAAGGAGTGGACTTCTTTTTTGCTTTAAGAGTATGAAGAGGCGCAAATTTGTCAAAAGCTGAAGTTAAAAATTTTGTTAGATAAATAACTTTTCTATTTATATCTTTTTCAATGAAAATTCTTTTCCAATCATAAGTGGAGAGGTGCTCGAGAAATTCGGCTTCATTTATATTATTAAGATTGCGTATAGACAGAGGTGATAAACCAGAAGAAGGATGAAAGGAGATCTGATATTGAATGCTAATGAGGTCGTGGTTTGAGAGGAATGAGATTGAGTGTTGAGTAGAAAAAAATACCTTGTCTAGATCGTCAACAATCATCATGTCAATCCATGTACTAGAATGATCGGTGTGGTGCGTATTATTATGCGGAACTATAGATAATCCGGCGGAGAACACTACTGATTTTAAATAGTTAGTTAAATTGTTGGTGGCATTAAGATTTGTGTTCAAGTCACCAGTAAGTACAATGTTATTATAATTAGGTATGAGGTCAAAAATATCAGTCTCAAGTTCCCTGCAGTAGGAGGCATTAGGAGGTTTGTAAATCACACCCACCAACATGCTGTCATGAGACGAAGATACCTTAATAAAGAGGTATTCAGCAATAGGGTAATTGGCAGGAGGACTCATTCCAACCTGTACACCCCTTAAGCTGTCATGAATGTAGAGACATACCCCACCCCCTCTTCTCTCATCTCTATCTCTGCGGAAAAGTGTGTAATGATCAAGTGCTATGAGGCTGGATGGAATGTTAGGCGTAAGCCAGGTCTCAGACACGGCTATGATATGGTAGGAACAGGACATAAAATGACGTTTGAATTCGTGGAAATGGGCAGGTAAAGACTGAGCGTTAACGTGACAAATATTTAAGGTTTCCATTTTGACAGTGATAAGAAACGTTCAAGTATAATTAAATACAGAAGGGTCTGATATACGTTAACCAACAAAGTCCAGTTCATATGATTACAGATGAAAACAGGGAATAAGTCACATATAAAGGTAAAAATTATAAATGTAATGAGCATTATGAAGTTGACATGACAATAATTTAAGATATCCATTGAAAATGTAAAATGGTAAGTTTTATGTTGTAAGTTAACTGAGAGAATGGTAGCACATAGGTAAAGATAACAGAAATAGAAATAACATGATCAAGAACCAAAAGAGCCCAAACTAAGCAATGACAAATAGGGTTAAGCATAGTCAAATAGTTGCTGAAGTAACAGTGTAGATATAGATCTAAAAGAATCGTAAGTGGTACGGAAGCATGAAAATTCAAGTATACCGTAGAAGCATAAATCTCTGAAATAGAGCTAGTAACAATTTTAGCATTTTTTATAGAATCTCGTACAGTCGATACAGTAATAGATCCTTCAGATAAAAAATAGAACACAATATAATCAGGATTACCCTGACTTAGCAGTTGTTTTTGTAGAACATAATAAAATCCATTAGCACAGTTACAATAACTGAGAAATCTTTGTGTTATTGAATACAAATTTTTAATTGAAAAAATTAATAAGTATGCTAGAAGAGTTGGAAATCGGTCTAATTTACAAGTTATGTTATATTTACCAACATATATACTTAAGATGATACTAGGAAGCAGTAGTTGCTATTTAAGTCCCTCGACTGTCTGCAGATTAGCCAGGTAAATTCGTGGAGATCCATCCTCTCTGCGACAAAAAATTTTTCCACCCGCAATCCATAGATATTTGATTATTTTGTCTCTTCTGAGACCCAGGGCAATGGCGTAGATTTTCCGATTTAAAGGTGACAGAGCCACACGCAGATAAACAGGGAGTTTATCTTTGCTCGGCCACCCGAGGTTTTCAGTAGAGAAGTCTCTGAAGACCTTGCGTCTTTCAACGAATTTATCTCGCAGTTGTTGATTGCCGAGTTTCGCGACAATGATAGGCGGGTTGGAGGATTTTGTGAGCGCAGGTGCCTTTATAATTCGGTAAATTTGTACCACATCTTCCCTTTTAAAGGGAACGTCAAGAGCCTTGGCTATCGAGTCGATGTTAGTAAAAAGGTCTTCGTTAGGTTTCATTGGGAAATTATGAATTTTCAATGTCGTTTGAAGGGCCGCCTGCTCACTTACATGAAGCGCATGCTCGAGAGTAGCCACTTTTAATTTTAAATCATTGGCATCCTTTTTGATTTTGGTGACGTCTTCTTTTCCAATTTCCGAGCCAGCTTCGAGCACAGAAATTCGATTTGAGTTATCAGCAATATCAGCTTTTATGGTTTGAATGGAGGTCAGAAGATTATCATTGAACGCTTGCTGCTTATTTTCGAATTCAATTATCCTGGAATGAATCGCCTGACACTGCGCAAGTGCATCCTTTTGTCCTTCCAAGACAGCATTTCTGATCATAGCAGAAAGATCAGGCTGGTCGGGGGTAGCAGTGGCTGCCGAGGGGGTAAGAGTGTGAGGGGAAGACGTACCACCTGCGTTGCGAACATCACTTGCAGGTTTCTCCGACGAGCTACCATCGACTTCCGTAGAGATGTCACTGATGCCCTGTCCCTTGCATTTGATGCAGATGAAATCTGCCTGACCCTTTTTAAGTTTATCAAAGTTTTTTTTCAAAATATTAAAATTAGCACAGGCCAGATGGGTCAAAACACCACACTTTGCACAAACAAGCACCTCAGGTCCTCCTCTGGAAATCACTTCCTTGCACTCTGTACACGCACCCATTGCTCTAATTGATCAATAATAGTAAATACAAAAATAGCAGGAAACCAGCAGTTTAAAAAAAAAAAAAACTCGCTCAGACGCAATAGAAATATACAAAGTCACCACTTGCAAATTTTTATTTAAAAAAGAGCAAGAAAACACTCGAAAACACAATAATCCGGAGAGCAGCAGATCGACACATCCACTCCGACCACCGTTGTCTATGTGACAAATGTGCACGTCTAAATTTGAATGTGCACAGTTGTCTTTTGGACAACTGTGCACGTGCACAGATGGTACTTGGACAACTGTGCATGTGCGCAGTTGGTACTTGGACAACAGTTGGCACGTGAACAGTTGTCCGTCTGACCAACGACGTGCACAGTTGGGCACGTGCAAAGTTGCTACGTGCAAAGTTGACCCCATCCCGTTGATTTAACCAAAACTTATTGTTCATATAACCATAAAGGACCCAGCACAATGTACGTGGGCAGATCAAATATCAACCGGAATTTCTTCCACACACATAAGCGATCGTATCGACTTAGAACCTATTGAAGGCTGAAGCGGGGTGATTTGAGACTCGCTTGGTACCACGCAGACCTCTAACTTCCTTTTTATTCAGTAGCTTGGACGATGAGTTGAAGCCTCATCACGCCTCATGCACGGCGGTCCAATAAGATCATCAAGTGGTGGGCGAAAAATGGGTGCCTGTAACGATTTTTTATGATCCAAAAGGGGTTGCGCTCGCTGATTTTCTTTATGAAAGGAAGACGGTGGAGGCTCAGTGCTATTGTGAGCTTTTGGATAAGGCTACAGCAACCTACAAGTCCAAAAGACGGAGCATCCTCATCCGCAGTACGCTCGACCTCATAATGCCACTCTGACCCACAAAAAAAAACTACAGGAACTACGATGGACTTTTCTCGAATAGCCAGTTATAGCCCTGATCTTCCACTCTGTAACTACCATTTGTTTGGACCACTGAAAGAGGTGTTGAGAGATCAGCGTTTCGACGCTGACCTTTGTTCTACGATGCTAAAATTAAGAAGCTACCAATCCGATGGTAGAAGTACCTTAATTGTAGTAGAGTCTAGAGTGTATGTAGAGTAGTAATAATCCTGTACTTTTCAGAAATTCTCCTGTAATAAAAATCTTTAAAGAAATTCCGGTTTATACCTGATCGACCCTAGTACATTGTGAATGGCTTACCATGCAATCGCGTCATCTTGTGTGAATTATTTAGTTGTCTATTCAACTACTAAAAATCACATGACTAGAAAATTTCATGGTAAGCCATTCGCAATGTAAATTGTGCTGGATCCTTTGTTTATTTGATTCAAAAAATCTTTTTTCTTTTAATGAAAAACCTAATCACACAATCGCAGGCGCACACATCAAGGTTCAATTGGTTATCTCACATATTTCTCACATAATCACTTAATCCCAATTGAGTCTGTTTCCGCACTTGTTTTGATAAGGTTCACCGAGATGCAAACACTTTTATGTTTCTTTTCGCCACGCTGCGAATTCGCGAACGCGGACTGTCATGTTGAATTGGAGTACGCGATCGCACCAAGTTCGCAAGTTTCCGTCACTTTTAAGATGCTTTCAACAAAATGTTTTGGTTAAATCAACAATATATTTTTCTTGATTTTAGTAACGTAATCTCTCAGGTTATTTGATATATCCAACTGAGAAATTTGTTAAAATTAACCTAATATTTTCTGAAATCAACCAAATGCGGCCAACATAACGATTTTGTTGAATAAAGAAAATTTTTTTTCTTGGTGCCAGATCTTATATTTTTGAGGATCCATTGGCCTTTATTGGCTAGGAAATGAGATTTTTTCTTGATTTGAAAGAATAATATTCATTTAAATGAAGTTCAATTGCATAGTTGAGATTTGAGTTTAATCTAAAAGGGGAAGGAAGGAATTAAGGAACTTTACTCAGTAGTCGCATAGACTTCAGTGCGGCATCTGTGAAAGCGCAGTGCAAAGAGTTAACAGTTTAACACATTACCACCTTCCGCATGCATGTGGCGCGCATAATATTAAGGAGTTAGTGCTACGAGTATTTGATGTATTAGACTTTGAGTCGAAAACATCGTTAACACCTTTATTGCATTGAAATAAGTTTTATAATTAGTAGACTAATATTAATTATCATATTAGTACAGGAATAATTAATATATTGGCTATATTAGATAGGGCATGGTCGCAGTAAACATTAAATTTTTTATTTGGGTTGCGTGAAATATTGGAAAAGTCTGCATATTCTTTCTTGGATCTTTTTGTAAATTTTAAAAATATTTCTATTAATTTGACATAGTTTTTGGAATATTATAGCAGGGTTGCGATAGGTCAGGGAATTCCATAAAGTCATGGAGGGGCAGGAAATTTAAAACTGATCAGGAAAAGTCAGGGAATGATAGGAAAAATCTGATAGGGTCAGGGAGTTTTTGATAAACCAAAGTTGAATTCAATTTGATTGTTCTGTCGAAAATTCAACATTTTCGTTGAAAAGTTATTCTTTTTGGTTGAACATTTAACTGTTTTGTCGAAAATTCATCCTTTCGGTTAATATTAATCTATTTGGGTTACAAATTCAATTATCACGTTAAAAATCAATTTAAAAATACAAACATTTGGTTAAAAATTAATGTATTTTCTTAAAAATTAATTTTTTCATTGAAATGTAATCTTTCTGGGTGAGAAATATTCTGTGCGGTTTAAAGTTAGAATATTTTATTAAAAATTCATCATTTTCGCTAAAAATCATTTTCATTGCTTAAAAGTTGAACTATTTTAATAAAAATGTGTCTCTTTCGTTGAAAATTTATTTCCATAACTGAACATTTAACTACTCTATCTTCTTCTAAAAATTCTTCCTTTTCCTTGAAAATTAATGTATTACGCTGGAATATGTTTTTTTTCAGGAAATTAATGTCTTGGGTTGAAAACTCAATTATTTCGTTAAAAATTAATTTAAATAAAATTGATCAATCACGTTGAAAATTGGTCTTTTTTACTAGAAAATTAATCTCAAGGGCTGAAAGTTCAACTATTAAGAATTCATTTCTTCAGTTGAAAATGTGTCTATTCCATTTTGTCTGCAAAATTGATCATCTTAGATATGATTTTAATCTTCTTACTGTCTTCTTTGGTAGAAAATTAATCTTTTGGGTTGAAAATTGAACTGTTCGGTAAAAAGTGGATTGTTTTCTGTTAGAGACTCATAATTTTAGTTAAAAATTAATTTAATTGGATCTAAATTTAAACATGTGGTTGACAATTCATTTTTTTCAGCTGAAAATAAATTTGGTTCACAGTAGATGTAACTATTGAAAATTGAACAATCTTGATATCAATTTTTGTTGTAAAAATTAATTGTTTGAATTAAAAATTTTCATATTTCATTTTTTGTTGAAAATGTCTCTTTTTGAGTTTAAACTGAACTGATTGGTTGGAAATTCATGTATTCCACGTATGTTGTTCGTCATTTGTAGATGACAGCTTCAAATTTCTGTATGACTGTTGTCAGTAAAAGTGTTTGCAATAAATTTAAAAAAAAATTTTTCTTGCATCAACATTCTTGATCTCCTAGTAAGATTGTTTTGATACATAGAAGAAGAATTAGGAAGCGTCAGGAAAAATTAAAAATGGGTCAGTGAAAAATCAAGGAAAGGCTGATGGGAATCTCGAAAATGGGATTTTGTAGCAACCCTGTTCATTAGGGTGGCCCTTATTTTTCACTTTTCGAATATCTCTGCTCTCACTCCCCAGTCTGGTTTGAATGCAGAAAAAATCTCCAAATTAGAGAGAAATCGGTTGATAATTAGGGGTAGCGCAAAGACCATGGAGTTTCCCATTGATTTAACATGGGAAAAAGTCAGCTTTTTGTGAATCTGATATTTAAATGGGGTAATATGTTACAAATAATTCCTTGTTTTAGTATTTTATTCAGAATTATTCAGAGAATAAGAAGCAATCAACAATCTTGAGGTTGAATAATTTTAAGCCACTCTCATGGGTCCCCAAAGAAAACCCCATAAGTGACAAATTCGAATTTTACGTAATATTGCGGTTTATTGACGCGTTTCAAACATTTTTTTGAAATGAATAATCATTAATCAGTAATTTTAGAACACACAGTCATTTATTAACTTATATTCAATGATTTAAACAATTTTAATTTGTTTAAATATTTGTTTTTTTTCAGTTAACTCGCGAAATGAACGTATTTTTAGAATATATGAGTTATTCAATCAATTATAACGATTCAATCATTTGTTCAAATAATTTTACAATCATTTAAATAATACATATTTGTACAAGTATATATTTTACTTAAAATAGGCAGGATAAACATTTTATCTCACTAAATTTTCGACAAATTTTCATATTTTTAAGTACTAATTTGTTTATTATCAATAATCGTAGATATTGGAACAAATTCGAATTATTTAAAAAAAATTTCTGTTCAACATATTTAATTTTTGTTATTTTTTGGAATATTAAAATATTTTTAGGTTCTATTTTGCTTTTAAGAATACTCTTAAATGTTTAAACAGAGTAAAATTGTTCAAACAATTCAATATTAGTCAACAAATGACTGATTACCTAAGAATTGCCGAATAATGATTTTTTATTTTTAAAAAACTTTTTAATAGCGTCAATGAACCGCAATATTATGTAAAATTAACATTTATCACTTATGGGATTTTCTTTGGGGACCCATAAGAGTGGCTTCAAATCATTTAACCCTAAAATTTATCGTTCGTTCTCATTATCTGACGCATTGCGAACAATATACTGGAACACGGAATTATTTGAAATATATTATCGTGTTTAATATATCAGATTCACAAAAAGCTTACTTTCTCCCATGTCAAATCAATAGCAAACTTCATGGTATTTCCAACACCCCTATATATAAACCGGTTTTGTTCAAATTTGGAGGAGATTTTTTCTTGGGAATTCGAAAAAACTGGGGGGTAAGAGAGAAATTCGAAGAAAAAAATCCACCACGCATAAATAAGAACCATCCTGCTGTTCATCCGTTACAGTAATTGTTAAAAACGTTACTGTTGCTGTATAGATAGGTAATATTTTAATTGAATGATAGTTGATGAAATTATAGATTTTTGTTTTGGAGATAAAACATTAATTCAGTATATTAAAAATAAAGATAAAATAAGGCTGCTTTGAAAGAGTGCAATGCATGTGTCAGCTTTGTTCGGTTCGAGCGCTCGCAACATAATTGGCTTACTACCCCAATGCTTATAACCTATACATGTATAAAGGGACACATACACAATATCAAATAATGTCTAAATGTTAATTCATGCGTGGCCAAAGGCGAGTGTGGTGACACACATTGCTGACCACTGATACAATGTTTAGCACATCATGCAACTCGCTTTATGTTGTCATGTTTCATTAAACTAAAGTACTTTCCAAAGTGGAACAACTAATAATCAGCAGTATATATTCATTGCCAACAAGCATTAACTCATTTATGGAATTATAGACTCAGTGTTTATTTCAATCATCTGCATAGAACAGAATTGAAGCCACTATTCAGTAATTTACAACGAAATTCTTGAATTAAAAAGGACAATTAATATTGATAGAATATTTTTGTATTTCATAGTATCTAATATCTGAAATAATAATAAAAAATTCACTCAGAAGGAAGAAATGAAACATTTACTCATTAAGAAATGTGAAGTGTTTTTTGTAACCGTAACAGTGTAAACTGCTCTTAATTAGGGGGTGGAAATGTCAAAATTATTTAGCATTTGTAAATGTCGCAATGAATTTAAGGTGAATATAACGGTAATCCTTCAGTAAAATAAAGCTATATTCCCTAGTATTGAATACTGTAAGATATATAAAATCCACTGAACCGAGATTACAATAGTGTTGCAGTGGACATAACAGAAGGATCCGTACATGCTACCGATCCAGTGAGGAAAGTGCATTACTCCATCTAGATGCTTCAGTTCTGAAAGCCAAAGTGAAGAAAGCAGAGGTTGAAAAATTTTACCACCAGCTACTCGAAAAGAAAATGCACGGAAAATTTCGCAGATATGTAGAAGCACAGTCCTTGTCGGAGGAGCAAACTTTTGCTTCCCTCAGATCATCAGGGCTTCATTTAGGTACAGAGGGTTTTGTTTCCGCATGCCAGGACGGAGACATTTCCACCTTAGCATATAGTGACCGCATTTTATGTTAATAAGTTCACACGCTGAGTACCTAGAACACATACTATCGGGGTGTCCCACCCTAAAAGTGCTTCATTACCATCTTTGTCGCTCTTACGGTGCTAATCTGAAAAATTGCACCCCCTCCCGGCGAAATCGCGGTAAAATTTCAGCTGTAACCACGTCTCACGAACGTGAGATAGGCGGTTACAGTCTGCGATGAATTCGGTACGATCATCCGGCAAAAGTCTCGTGCAACATGAGGACACGGAGCGACCCAAGGACGACCGCCTTCTGCATTTTCCCCGCAAGTGTCTCAGAATTTTGTTGACACACAGGGATGCTTTTCAGGCTATTAATCAGTGAAACTTTGGCACCTCCAAGGGCGCCGATAATTAACACGATTAGCTTAACAAAAAATTCCAGGTATAACCGTCGCAGCTCCCTTATAAGATATTATACCTCTCTTTCTTTTCTTTCTCCTTGGCTCTGGCGTTTCTGTCAGCTGTTGCCAAAAATTCGATAACGAACATGGATCGTTTCTCGCAGCCAAGGAGAACTATGTCAGGCCTTGAGTGCGCAACAGAAACAATTGCCGAGAATATGAAGTTCCAGTATATACGGCACTTCTTATTTTCGACAATTAAATCTATTTCCCTAGGAGCATTTAGCGGAGCGGTACTTAGGCTAATTCCATAAGAGTGACAGAGATGGTAAAAAAGCACTCTTAGTGCCGCATTGTGCCCTTGGATGTAGGTCGTTCCCACATGAGTTGGACAACTAGATAGTATGTGTCCTAGATGCTCGGGGTGTGCATGATATGCTCTGCAGCTACCATCTGGAATATCTTGGCTCAAAATGTGGAGACGGTATGCTAGAGTAGAAATTACACCAAATTGAGCTGCCAAAATGAAACCCTTTGTGCCCGACTTGAATCCGGTTGATTTAAGGAAAGCATACGTTAGCTCATACGACATCAACTGATGCTCCACATGTCTGTGGAAGACGCCGTGATTCTCTTGTCGAGGAGCTCTTTGCGGAAGTTTTTCTCTTGTGCTTTCTTAATCCGTGCCTTCAGGAGTGAGTATTCAAGATGGATAAGATTTGATGCATTTTGCTCACCCCTGATATTGAAGTCAAGGCGGAGTGTTTCAGCAGCCTCCTCCGCTGCTTTGTACAGAAACCCCCCTTTGCCTACTTTTTCGTGTTTCCTGACTATTTCAAGAAGAGGGTCTTGTCCATTGGCAACTATGTGTGCTATACCCAGAATAATCTTGTTGTGAAGACATTCAAGATTCAGTATTCCGCGACCACCTAGGCGGCATGAGATGTAAAGTCGCGGAACACAAGACTCAAGGTGCATGCTTTTGTTCATGTGCAAAACCTTTCGCGTCCCGATATCAAGGGATCTGAGCTCGTCCTTTGTGCATGCAACCACTCCAAATAAATACAGTGCTACCGGGACCGCAAGCATGTTCGTTGCAGATGTTTTGTACTTAGCCGACACTTCGGAAGACAACATCTGCCGGATGAGACGTTTGTATCTGCTTCGGAGAGTATCCTTTATAGATGTCACGACCTGAATGCGGCTCTGTGGCACGCCCAGGTATGTATAGTTCTCTCCAGCGCTGAGGTGTCGTATATTGCTTCTGTCGACGAGCTCAGGGTCTTCGGAGATGCCATTAGGTTTTCCTTTCTTGAAATTAACCTCGGCGCCTTTCTCCAACCCGAACTCCATTCTAATCTCTTAAGTGTACCCTTTGACAATTTTTACAGCTAGATGTAGTTTCTCTTGATTTATAGCACAGATCTTGAGATCGTCCATGTGAAATACATGAGTGTCCTTATGCTTTCGTTCTCCAGGCTTGCCACAGAGGTACCCTTCGGAATGGCGAAGTGCGAGAGACAGTGGCAATAATGAGAGGCAAAAGAGAAGAGGGATCATGGTGTCCCCCTGAAACGCACCTCTCTGAAAGGTGACACTGTTAGTGATCACAGGATGTTTTCCAGATGAGATAGTAAATCTAGTTTTCGAAAGCGGCATTAATCTTGCTATGCACGTCACAATGTGTGGATTAACCTTTACGCTTTCCAACAGACCGATGATAAGTTTATGGGAGGTTGAATCGAAAGCTTTCTGATAATCAATCCAGGCCATCTATAGGAATTGCTGATAGGATGCTGGGTCTTTACAAACACATCTATCGATGAGCAGGTTCTCCCGACATCCTGCTACGCCTTCCTTTGAGCCGCGTTGTTCATACATCTCTCTCCACACAGGTCCAATTGTCCGAACAATTCTATCATTTAGGATAGCTGTAAAGATCGTATACAGCGTGTTCAGACAAGTTATTGGCCTGTAATTCTTAGGGTCATCTGAGTTGCCCGTCTTCGGCAGGAGCACTGTGCGCCCTTCCAGCAACCACTCCGGAATAGGCTTTAGATATGAGGTGAAAATTTGGGCCAGATGCTGGTGGGTTGAAGGAAACCTCTTTCACCAGAACGTCTTGATACAATCTGGACGCGGAGCGGAATAGTTCTTCATGCCTCTTAATACCGTTTTTCACCTCCTCGGTAGTGATAGGTGGGCATTCCTCCTCACCTGTTATGAGGGCATTGCACATATCCTTGAAGTTATTTATATTCTTTGTGTCTTCTTGAAGGGGATGTTGGACCTCGCAGACTTCTCTCCAAAATGCTTCAACCTCGTCCTGTTTGGGCGGATGGTCGACAGTAACTGCAGGGTCTTGGAAGAGTCGAGATGGGTCAGACAAAAACTGTTGATTTTCTCTGACCCACCTCTCCCTCTGCTCTAGACTTTTCGTAGCGTTGGATAGTATTCGTATTCTGTCAACAATGTGCTGCTTGATGGTCAGTAGCTTCGACTTGTTGATTGTGTGATGAGGGATCCGCAGTTCACGCGCGAACTTTCGAACCTTGGCAGTGAAAGTCCTGCCAGATGTTATGTAGTCAATCACACACTGAATGTGGGATGTGTACTGTCTTGCCAAGCCTATCTTTGCGCTTAGTTGATGAACTTGTCTTTTGGTCTTATGATCCACCGTTGGTTTTGTTTCACGGTTTGCATCTGCCAAAGTTCTCGCTGCAGTGTACGCACCACAATTGATAGTCCAGAGGTCGGATTCTTTGGAAAAATCTCCACGAAGCTCATCATCCAGTTCAGTCAGATCTTTGGGCTTGGGAGAAACCTGAATGTTGATGTTTCTCCGAGTCCTGAAGCATGGTTCTTCATCCATTGGATGCCTGTTCGCGGTTGGTCTAAGTTTTGCCTCTCTTTCTCTATTGCCGGCTTGTTCTGGCTGCGGTGGAATTGGCGCTCCGCGTAAATAGCCCCTTATTCGTAGTTGCTCCGTATGGTTTCGCAGACGTTGACGCGAAAAGTGCGAGAGCTCTGGGTGTTCCTCGCACCACAGAACCTGTAGTCGTACCATGTAACCTTCTCGCTCGGTGGCCAAACTGCTATCGTAGCACTCTAGCAGGCCGTCATTGAGTCGATCTGTCCACCCAAAAGTATTGAGATTCCGCCGGTCCATCGCACTGACTGCTTCTTGATTGGCTCCCCCAATTCTAGGGTAGTCGGCATTTTTGTCCGACCCATTGCCGGACAACAATATAAATATATATAATACTAAAAAAGCAAAATACCACATCTGGCGGATCAGACGTTTGTATTATATATTATAATATTTCATGCAATTTATAAGATAATCCGAAAGTTTTAAATTATCCACACAACAGTATTAAAAAGAACAACAATTATTGTAAAATTTACGACACATATCGTTATACCACTTTTTAAGATAAGATATTTATCAAAATAGCAGCTTATTTTTTCAACTGTTAAAAAAATTCGCGTTTAATGCACACCTATCAGATTCAAAATCAAACAAAACCACATTCGATTTATCGAATTTCACATAATTGGATGGTATCCTTCGAAAAGATTATGGGATCAGTATATGAAAATATACATGATTATTCTTAATGGAAAAGGTGTTATGAATAATCAGTAAAATTCTAAGGTAAAAGATTAGAAAGTTTTTACTATCAAATTGTTAATTTTCTACTAGCCTACGGTAACTCGCATTATTCCAATCGAATTAATAAAGTTCAACTTATAATTATATTGAAACTTCTGTAAATATAACAGAAATGTGAAGATAATGAAATTTGAAGGGGATAATTCAATTATAGTATATGATATAACATAGATTGAATAGTTTTAGATAAATTTTGATGAGATATTGATATGAAAGAAAACTGGGATGCTTATTCAGGTCACTATGAGATAATACTTTACATACTTTTCCAACGAGGCGCTTTCTGCATATGAATATAAAAAATGTAAACCCAACTCTAAAAATGGAAGCCCTCTTGAAGTTTTTAAAATCTTGGTCTTCTTTTTTCATGAATTACTCTGCTTTGTTAAAGCGTAGCTTTATTGAATATCTTGTACTTAAGGAGAACATATTGCATGGAAATATTTTGGTTTGAAATACACATGAAATTTGAATAATAATTACTCGCACGACTATCTTTTGCTAAGTTATTTTCGAATTTAATTATAAATTAAGTTCACCACTAAAGTCGATTTTATTCTTAATTATCGAGTGCATTTTAATTTTTACATTCTATGGGACAAAATATTCAAACTGCTTTGAAAAAAAGTCACTGAAATTCCTCGAAAGCAGGAAATAACTTTTCCAATCAATGGAACGTTGATTAAACCGGTGAAAGGACTTGAGCTATTACTTTCGAGCATAAATGGCCCGTGAATAGAAAAACTACATCGCGAATTTCAAATGGCGAATCGCGAGTCGAATAATTAAATTTAACATATTGTGGCTCTGTCAATGAATGTTGAGTAAGAGTGATAATCCGTCTTTTATCATTTCTTATAATTCTATAATTATTTTACGAACTCTAAACAAATTTTGTGTAAAGCTTATTCATGTCACTAATTTTTCCCAGAATATATCACATTCTTCTCAATTTGTTAACTTTCTTAGAAAAAATAGTGTGTAGTCTAATTAGTAATTGATAACTAATTATAGAAGAGAGTTTTTCAAAAAATGCGTCACACATCCAGAGGGAGGCATGGCAAATATAAATATGAATAAAAATTTTTTTAAATGCTTCAGAAACTGAAAATTAGTGATTCTATTTGACAAGTTAAGCATCAAAATACAGAATTCATCTTCTTTGCCCTATTCTTTTCTTCTCATTTTTTTAAAGTATTCTTTTTCTTCCCCTTCTCTACTAAAAAATTCCTCTTTTCTCCTGGCTTTCGCCTAGATACAAACTGAATTAACAGAACCTTATATGAAAATCCAAGTATTTTTTGTTGAAAGTTAATTCCTTTTAATTGAAAAGTCTACTTTTATGTTTTTGGTTAAGAATTCCTCTCTTTCTCTTAAAAATTCTATTATTTTGCTTAAGATTTACCTGTTTTGTTGAAAATTTCTATCTTTTTTTGAAAATCAAGGTTTTCAATGAAAATTGAAATATTCTCCTTTTGTTGAAAATTAATTTTTCTTAGTTGAGCCTTCAAACTTATTTGACTGAAAGTTGAAAAACTTTGTTAAAAATTCATTTTATTAGGCGAAGATTCACATATATAGCTGACATTTTGATGTTATTGTTGTTTTTCACTTCAAAAAAATTTAACCATTCCATTTTTGGCAGATTAATATCCTTGATTGTAAATTCAACTAGTTTGCTAAGAATTAATTTTATTAGTTTATGATCCATCTTTTCCAGTAGAAAATCAAACTTTTTTGTTCAACATACAACTATTTTGTTGCGAATGCAATGTACTCTAAATTAGAATCTTAAGTGTTTCGTACTAAAATATTATGTTTGTATATTTTGTGTTTTATTTTAGACGTTTATCAAATCAAATCGAAGAACAAATTGGGCGAAGGAATTAGATTTTGTATCATTCTCTGTGACGAAGAAAGGGAAGGGTGGAGAAAGTTTTCAAAATATCCAGACGCACTTTTTGAAAGGCCCAGAATATTGTAATATTTTATAGCGATTTTTTCGCAATTTGTAAATTCAGGTGTACAAACGATCTAATATCATACATACAGGTTAAATTAAACTTGGTAAACGAATTCGTGAATATAATTAATGCTGTAAAAATCAGCTTCAATATAAGTATACCTTCCTGAGGTATTTATAATATTTATATTGTTAGAAAATAAAATTTTATTTCTTGCCTTACCAAAATGTTATAAATATCTGCTTATCTGAGTATCTGATTAAATTAAAGTTTATCTATAAAATCGGAGAGCAACATATAAGAAACTTTTCGAATAAATGAGCTGCATAAGATTGAAGTTGCGGAATTCAGATTCACCCGTTGACTGGGAATCCTCCAGGATTTAGCGCGTGCGCCTTTGCATATCCCTCTGCTGCTTTCCTGCACCAGTCAATAATATATACATTTCAGAAAAAAAATTCTAGCTTCCAAAAGGATCGAAAATTAACATGTCATCTGAACCATGCCCAATAAGAAGATTTTGAAATGCTTGCTTTATGTTTTCTTTTTATTTTTGAGAAAAAATACGATCTTTTTAATCTTCCATTTCCTTGAGGAAAGTTTACAATCTGGGGCGTACGCAGAAGTATAATTTTATGATCTATAAAATTTATTAGCACTTTTCGTGAAAAAGTGTTTCTGGAATCCAGAAATATGATATCCGTGATCATACTTTATGTCATGAATAGGGACGGCTAATTAATTTCATCATGCGAAACGCACAAAATTTGTGACAAGAAAACTTCTAGGAATAAGCTGCGTTAGTGTGACATTTGCATGACTTTCTGATTTTCATTTCGTCAGTCAACACAATATTTTTGAGGTAAAATTTTTCGATTTTCCGAAGGAAAAACATGCATAAATTTATATTTAAAATTACATAAAACTACATAATAAGCGCAACTTTCCATAAATTAGAATTTTATTTCACATAAAATTACACGAAAAAGGAGAAAAATTGTTTTGTTGATCCCACATGAATGTTTTTTTCTGTGTATACATTTCTTAATTTATCACTTCAGAAAAAAAGGAACTAAACAGTGATTCCGTTAAAGTTATCTCTCTATTTTATCATTCATCAGAATAGTTTAGACTTTCACATTAGACGAAAAACTTTCCCGTTTACTTGACAGGAAAGCCAAAAATGATTGTAATTGATTAAAATTTTTAGCAAATTTAATTAAATGAAGTTACATGGAAAGAAGCAAAATTACATGAATTGAAAATTAAGATCAGATAAAACTACATGGAAGAGGACCTATATGCATAAATTGAAATTTTTATTGGCATAAAATAACATGGAAAGGAGAAAATAAAATTATTTTTTTAACCCGAACTAAACTTTTTTCTCAGTGTATAATTTTTGTAAATTATCACTTTTTGGGACAGAATGAACAAAAATGTGATATCTAATTAAGCTTTTTCTCTATTTCTCCAACCATGTAGTCTGCATAATATTTCAAATAAACCATTCAGTATGCCCGTGACGCTACCAGAAAAGCCAGAATGTTCATACAGGCAATTACCCAGTTTTTAATTTATCACAATTTGGAAGAAAAATCAACTGAAAAGTAATATCCGAAAGAGTTTTTTTTCTATTTTTTCCAACATCAGGACTACCAGCCTTTCAAATGAGCCACAAAATTTCCCCACATATTCAACAGAAGAGCCAGAAATTCCATAACCGGAAACACCCTTACACAGTTCTATATATACAAGATAGAAGGTCTCATTTAGGAAGTGACCCCACCCAAAAAATAAAAGTCCTCTGATCGCACTGAAACTGTGGAAAAATATACTTTTATTAAATGGCAATATATAAAGAATTTTTCACGGTGGCACAATTATTCACCATTGAATTGAGCAACGTATTAAAGTAAATATTTAACAAGTTTAATATCACTTGAACTAAAATTTCTGTTCAACATTTTTGATGCGGGGTTTCTCACGCTTTTCATTTACGATGAATTTCGTGTGAAAAAATAAGTATTTTACATTCAAAAATGAAAGTTCAAAATAAATTCCACCCTTGTTACAAAGCAAGCGTTAATAGCTATTTTGAGAATATCACGTTTTGATGATTTCAAACTCGTTTAATATTAGTAAACAAAATTCGATCTTTTAAATCGTCGAAATAGACGATGTCTTGAAAAAAAATGGTTTCAGCCATCTGCCCCTCCCACTTCTGATACTACCGTATAAACATGAAGGGGGGTTTCTGGAGCTTACATGCGAAGTTTGGTGACAATTCATGCCCGCGTTTGCATTTGATGCGGTTACATACATACAAACACATATTCAACTTTATATATATATATATATATATATATATATATATATATATATATATATATATATATATATAACCTGCCCTGCCGAACGCTTTGAGGGAGATAAAGTCAATTGTCCGAAACGAGAAGTGCCAAATTTTCTGAAACTACGATTTTCGGGCAGCAGTCTCCGTTGCGCACTTTAGGCCTGATATTGTTCTTCAAGGCTTCGAGAAACGAACTATATTCGTGATCGAATTCTCGTCTCCGTCCGAATACAACATCACAGCAAAGCAGAAAGAAAAGGAGGAGAGGTATCAAGACCTTAAAAGAAATAAAAGACCTATGAAATGTTGCAAGTAAATGATGTTCAAATAATTGCAAACTCTCATCCGCAGAAAATATCACTCTAAACATTCATTAGATGGTCATTAATTCCAGAAAATATCTTCCAGAATGAATATCACTCTTAGAATTCATTACCTACGCCATCAATTCCAGAAGGCAGTCCCTTTTTTCAGATATACGGGGCAGAAAAATTTTCCAAGCAAATTAAAATTGTTTACATAATCACCAAGTATCGTTCCAAAAAGTGACTGAAAATTCGTTAATTATATGATTAGATCCAGAAAATATTAATTTTTCACTATTTAGAAAGGGAAAAATTGTTTAAACAAATCAAGATTGTTTAAATAATGAATAACTATGTTAAGCAAGAAATGTCACTCTTGACCTGCATCAGCTGTATCAATTATACCAAAAAATAACTCACGAAGTTCCAAAAAATTCACAAAAAAATCTTCTTCAGCATGAATTTTACACAAAACTGCGATTTTACATTTTTTGCGGATATTCCGGGCAGAATAAAAGGGGGTTAGAGGGGGTTAGAGGGGTCAAAATAAAAATTTTTCGCGTGGGAATCATTCCTTGAACATTTCTGAAGAGGTGTCTAAACTTAAATTTACAAAAAGTCAATAACAATTCCGGGAAATAATCAAATTGTGGGATCGAACGCCATCTAACATCAATATTTTACAGGTACAATTTTATATATATACCATTAAGCCATTTCCCTTTCGGGGTAGGCGTGACACTACCCGATTCGGTTAGTGTTTCTAGGTGGATAGGTTCTTGCAGTAAATAACACTGCTTAACTTCAGTGATCTAACGAGAGCTGGTTTTTTCAGCCTGGTATGGCCCTTGGTATAACGTCTGGAGTGATATAGATTTTATGCAAATTTCAGTGTCAAAGTAATAATTATTATAATTTTATTATCAAAAAGGCACATTTTAAAAGATTTGTCACTCACGCCCTTCTTAATTTGAGGAGATTATTTATGGAAACGTGAATTTTTAATGAATAAATATTTTCGCATTCACTTTTTTCTCATAATTTACGTTAAAAGTCAGTACGTGATTACAATTCGACGACAGAATAACGTGTACAAGAATTGCTCTTCTTTAGATTAAACATTCCGAAAGCATTCTGTTTGGAAAAGGCGTGACGGAGCTCGCGAGCTCTAATCAGTGACTCCTCTCTTTTTGTTCCTGTCTTTTGCTCTGTCTGTTCCCGTGGATATCAAATTTCAGGTTTCGTCGCCTCTTCTTTTCAAACCTTAACGAGCTGCCGCTGTCTGTAAGGGCAGTAAATACTTCGAGATACGATCGTCGCGTCGACGGAGCTGAAGGTGCATGGGAAAAAGGAGGAGCTGTTAAGAAGCGGAAAACGGGAGAGAGAGTCGAAAAAAACAGAGAATTCGCAGGACGAGGACGCACCAGCAAAAAAAAACATGAAAATACTCTCGCGTCCGTAACAGATTGGCAGTGAAACTGGCGGGTCAGCATTTTCCGCGGTCGGATTAAAAGGATCGGAGCGGGTCTATGCCCCCGAGAGTAATAAGAGTCAGCATCTTTTCCTGGGCAATATTTCACATCATTACATCCCATTTCCTCGCAATTAAGATTTGAAAATGTCGGCTTTCGCGGCCTTCCTTTATCAGCGACGCGATTCACTTGCCGGGTTTCTTACTGTTTTCGAACAAAAATTCCTGACGTTATAAATTGTTTCTCTCTTTAGCTGAAAACTGCATGTCAACGAGTAATCATCAACCATACACTGAAGAATTGAAAACCGGCAAATTTCGTACAATTTTCATTTTTGCTGATGAAAAACTTTGCTGTATAAACATTCAGTTGTAAGTTCTGTTGGAAATTGATGGAAAACAGGTCAAGTCCTCTATCCCGCAGTAGTTCTTTTTTTCTGTTTTCTTTTATTTCTATTTATACAATTCCTATCAAATGTATCCTATTTGATTGTGCAATAAATATAAAGAGATTATTTTTAATTATACCTATCATTTAATTCCAGGATCATTATCAAATTTTATCTCTAACTATTCCAATATTTTTTCCAATGATGACATACTTTTTTATCCTGCTTATATTCTAATTTTATTATTTCTGTCCATTGAGTTCCTAACTAGAAATATTTATATTATATTCTATCTGTTATTTATCTCAATCTATCAATTTCTAGCTCAATGTGTCTATACTTAACTCATTTAAATAATTTCTGTAATGATGTATTCGAAATCTATCCTACTTTATCCAATCGTCTTGAAAACCCTTTTTAATCTATGCATCTCATCCTCTTTATTTGGATTATTTTATAATTTAGCCTCGCCGTATTATGTTGTCAATATCCATACAAGCATATCCTATTCTATCCTCTTTATATATGATCGATTCCGTTTCTATCCTAATCCATTTGACCTCTATTTTCAGCCTATACATCATTCTACCCATTTATATCCCATGCTTTCTTGAATATATCTCTTTGTTTATCCATTTCTTCCCCAATCTACATAAACATATTTCGTTCTATTCTATTTGACACTTATAAAATTATGTAAAGATTGATTTATTTATCTGTGTATAGTTAACATCATATATGTTTACAATCCTTCATAAAACTGTATTAGTTTTATAATACGAATTAAAAAGGACATACGGCAATAAAACGCGTCATATCAATTTTATAACCTTTTTAAGAGCCTCTATACTGAACCTTTAGTCAGTTGCCTAATTCTCACATGCTCGTAAACAATTTTTATGTTCATCCCCGATGTCAGTTTTTTCTCCTAAAAGGATGACAAGATATCAAGAGAGAAATGAAAGCAAGGAAAAAAAACGAGGTCAGGAAAAATACTGTAAGTGAAGAAAATTATGAGAGGTCAGTCTTATTTTCTATGTCAGATATTACGTATAAGATCCTTTTCAAAATTAAAAAAAAATAAACTTTGAAAATTCTAAGCGCAAAAAAAAAAAAATAATAAGAAGAAGAAGAAAAAGAAGAAGAAGAGAAGGTAACATATATATTTTTAGCGATTTACTTTGTATGAAATGTTTTTTAAATTTATTTTATAGTTAAATTCATCCATTTCTCAAATCTCTGATGTAGTCTAAAGAATTCAACGTAAATTAGTTCAATTTTATACACTTTTTAGGGTTTGATAGACCTGGGGAAAAACTTTATGATTTCGACCCCAACTTTCGGTTTTGGTTTTGGGCCCTACGTCTTGAGACAAGCACTTTTCGGCCTTAATGAACCAAAATTAAAATTTCTCCTTATTTTTTATAATATAATGAAGTCCTAACACTTGAGCTTTAGGGTTGGGATCTGGAAATAAATAAAACATTCAATTATTTTATTACAATTTTTTGTTCGTTTACAAAATTTTTGTAACAAATTATATATATATATATATATATATATATATAGGGTGATCCTGAACTTATCATATTCCATGTACGTACAAATTCCTTGTACAAAACTGAATAAACAACTACTGTGACAAAATGTTGTACGACTAATAGTTTTAAACAATTGAGAGTTGTAAAGAATCAATGGGAGCTAGCTATTTCTGCGCGCAAATAGCATCTTGCGTGAACTCTAGAATTGAAATCATGGGAATCACTGAACAAGTGAGGGTGATATGTTTTGAGAACTTCACGTTGCTTCGAAATTATTTGTCTCTGGCGAAATGTGAACACGCTACACTCTTCGTTAGAAACATCGACCTCACCAATCTGCTATGAATTTCTCATTCTATCTTTGTCGACCATGGTCTCTCTCTAGCGTTACGAAAATACAGAGACACGTACAAATCGAGCTCTTTTTTGAACTCTACGTCAAGCCGTGCTTACTGAACCCTATTTTGTAACTCATCCAACGCACCGCTAGACACAGCTTAGAACGCGTACTTTCGCGTTTGTCTATGGAGACATGAAAACACGCCGTTTTTATTGTTGCCTTCTGAACAAACCTTTTTTGATTTTCAAGATTTCATAATGGGTTCTCTATTACAGAGGATTTTTGGTCAAATAATCCTTGGAAAAATTACTGAGTCACGTGGGGCGGAAAAGAGGATTTTAAATTGTGAAAAGAGTATGGAAGGTTGGAAATACAGTTTGGCAGATTATTTCATTGAGAAGAATGAATTTGATTCTTGAAATATATTGGTGTATTTTACAATTGGAGGTTTCCTTTTTGTTATAAACGTACAAAAATGGACAAATATGTATACATCTTGCCTTGCTTTAGTATGATAGAATGTTTCTAAGTACACCAATCCATGAATAGAATCATCTTGGCAAAATGAACAAATTCAGTACTTATTATGTTGGTAATAAAAAAGTTACTTACAAATGAAAAATTCAAAAAGTTTTAAGGACAATAATTTTTGTATGGTGACAGCTATAAACATTATATCGAATTATGTAAACTAAATACCACCATTTGTTTGCAAAAATTTGGTTTATAGGGCTTGTTATTACTGTCAATACTGTGATGAATGTCTGGAAAATTTCAAATTTATCCAATTCTACGTATGAATTTTGGTTTATTAAATATAATCAGAATTTCAAAAAAATTTACATTCACGCGACTTTTGAAAAAATGTATTTTTATATTATCCGGCTCTAAACTGATTGAATAATGGGCATTCTTTATTGCTAAAATCTCTCAAAATTCCATTACTTCAGCAAAACTTATTTTGTAATTACCAGAAAAAGAATAATGATGACGCAGATACGCATACAAACAAAAAAAAAATAATAAAAAATAATGTTAGAAAATTTTCATCGTTACAAACCTTCCTCTATGAGGAAACAAAATTTTATATTAAATTCTTCCATTCAGCAAGGGTTCACATACATAACTAACGAATTCTATGTTATTTAAGGCAGCTGCAATCTACTGAAAGCTATTATTTTAAATTTAATATTACAAACGGCGTAGAGAAGTCTTGTGATGCGTCAACTTTTAGACGTGTAATTAACTAGCTGGAGGCAATGTTACGCTTCGATGCAAGCCTTTGTTTAAAAAGGTTTTGCACGAGATTCACCTTTAGATGTTCGTGAAAGAGAAAGGGCCACTGAGTAACTGGCAAAGCTGTTGGCACAAAGTTTACCCGCATCAAAGCGCTTCACTAACTCAATGCCGACTGACAAGGTGTTTAGACGGAATCCTGTTCAGTACAATGGATAGTGACAACGATCGAGCATCACCAGGAGCGTTACGTCTGGTCAAAGCTCGCTTAATTACATCTTCAAGACCAAAAGCAACGTTCAAGCCCTCCTAGCATTCAGGATTTTTATATCAAAGCCCATCAAGCTGATGAAATGGCCCATGTTTCTGTAATAGCTTTACGGAGAGTCATTTGCGCAGTTAACAATTCCATCAAATAAATTTCACTAAGGTTAAAATGACCGAGACCATTATTCTAAAAGAATTAAAATAGATTACAATATTTGGGTCACTCATTTTATTCGCTCAATCTATTTGCGTATTTTATTTAACATCACAGTTCTTCATAGGATTGAAACAAATAAAATAGATATGAAGAGAAACGCTGAATAACTGAATTCCTTGTGAGCCTTATTATTCGAACTAGAAATTCTGTTTTATTACACTTTGTCTTTTGTATTCTTATTAGTTTGTTCAGTCTTTTCTTCCCTTTGGAATAGGGATGTCCACGTAAGGAATAAAATCGAGATTGAAAGAGCGAGCAAGGAGAAGGCACGGAAAAACACTCAGAGACGGAAGAGAGAAGCGACTCGGAGAACCATCAGTGGGCACTGGATATCCTTCCTTAGAAAGAAAACTCAATCCCTTTATATTTCTTACTGTTCTACTCATGATGCGAATAATGTGTTCCCTGTTTTTTCTGTTTTTATGTTTTCAGTTGATTAATTTTCACAAAATATAAGTCATTTTCTATCACCCTTCATCAGTTTTTTATAATAATCTTTATTGCTTATTTTTGAAAATATGATATATTCTTCCATTCGACTACATCATATTATACTTTCTAATAATTCTATTCCGTCAGATCCCTTTGCAGCAACTGTATTTTCTGTTTCCATTCTTACAACCTTGTTCATTATAGTTCCAATAATTCTATCAATTTCTTTCTCATTCTATTATATTCCTCTTTCTAATAACCGTTACGTTTTCTATTTGTTTTATGACATTTGATTTTTTTTACCTTTTTCTTAGTTGATTAATTTCATCAGTTAGATTTCTCATATTAGCTCATATTAGCCACACTATCTAAGAAGAAAATAATTAATATCTTTGCAAAAATTCATCAAACCTTCTTTAAACATTTTTCCAGGTTAATATATAGTTAAAAGTCTGTCATAAGGAAAACCGCAGGATTTCACCGGGAGTGGGTGCTAATCAAAATTGCTCCCGCTCCCAGCGAAATCACGGTAAAATTTCAGCTGTAACCACGTCTCACGAGCGTGAGGTGAGTGGTTACAGTCTGCCAGAATTCAATACGATGATCTGGCGAAACTCTCGTGCACCCTGAGGACACATCGAGAACCAAGGACGACTGCCTTCTACATTTTCCCCTCAAGTGTCTCAGCATTCTGTTAACACGCAGAGATGCTTTTCAGGCTATGCAGAAGTGAAACCTTGCCACCTACAAGAGCGCCGATGATCAGGATGATCAGCTTAACAGAATATACCGGGTATAAACATCGCAACTCCCTCATGAGGTATCTATACCTCTCTTTCTTGTCTTCTTTCTTCGCTGTGACGTTTTTGTCTGCTGGTGCCGAAAATTCGATAACGAACATGGTTCGTTTCTCGAAGTCAAGAAGAACTATGACAAGTCTCGAGTGCGCAACAGAATCAATAGTCAAGAACATGAATTTCCAGTATATGCTGCACTTCTCATTTTCGACAATTGACTCTATTTCTCTAGGAGCGTTTAGTAGAGCTGTATTTGGGCTAATGCCGTTAGAGTGACAGATTTGGTATTAAAGCACTCTTAGTGCCGCATTGTGCTTTTGGATGTAGGTTGTTCCCGCATGAGTTGGCCAACTAGATAGTATGTGTCCCAGATGCTCGGGATGTTCATGACACGCTCTGCAGCTACCCTCAGGAATGTCTTGGCTCAAAATGTGGCGACGGTATGCTAGAGTGGAAATGTCTCCATCTTGACATGCCAAAATGAAGCCCTCCGTGCCCGACTTAAATTCAGGTAATCTAAGGAAAGCAAACGTCAGCTCATATGACTTGTAATGCATTTTGCTCACCCCTGATAGTAAATTCATCTCCGAGTGTTTCAGCAACCTCCTCCGCTGCTTTGTACAGGAACGCCCCTTCGCCTACTTTTTCGTGTTTCCTGACCCGATATCGAGGGATCCAAGCTCGTCCTTCGTCCATGGAGCTTCTCCAATTGAATAGAGTATTACTGAGACGGCAAGCATGTTCGCCACAGATACTTTTTTCCTCGCCGACAGTTCGAAAGACCATATCTGTCGGATGAGACGTTTGTATCTGCATCGGAGAGTATCCTTTATAGATGTTATGTCCTAAATACGGCTATGTGGCACGCCCAGGTATGTGTATGGTTCTTTAGCGCAAAGGTGTCGTATAGCGCTTCTGTCAAAGAGCTCAGGATCTTCAGGGTTGCCGTTAAGTTTTCCTTTCTTCAAATTAACCTTGGCACATTTCTCTAATCCGAATTCCATTCCAATCTCTTGAGTGTACTCTTTGACAATTTCCAGAGCTAGATGAAGTTTCTCTCGATTTCTATCTTAGATCTTGAGATCATCCATGTAAAATACATGAGTGACCTTATGCTTTCTGTTTCCAGACTTGCCGCAGAGGTACCCTTCGGTATGGCAAAGTGCAAGAGATAGTGGCAATAATGTGAGGCAAAAGAGGAGAGGGCTCATCGTGCCGCCCTGAAACACACCTTTCTGGAAGGTAATACTGTTAGTGATCAAAGGATGTTTTCCAGATGAGATAGTAAATCTGGTTTTCGAAAGCGGCATTAATCTTGCTATGCACCTCACGATGTGTGGATTAACCTTTAAGCTTTCTAACAGACCGATGATAAGTTTATGGGAGGCTGAATCGAAAGCTTTCTGGTAATCAATCCAGGCCATCTATAGGAATCGCTGATAGGATGCTGGGCCTTTACAAACACATCTAACGATGAGCAGGTTCTCCCGACATCCTGCTACGCCTTCCTTTGAGCCGCGTTGTTCATACATCTCTCGCCACACAGGCCCAATTGTCCGAACAATCCTATCATTTAGGATAGCTGTAAAGATCGTATACAGTGTGTTCAGACAAGTTATTCGCCTGTAATTCTTAGGGTCAGCTGAGTTGCCCGTCTTCGGCAGGAGCACTGTGCGCCCTTTCACCATCCACTCCAGATTAGGCTTCCCGACTTTAGATATGTGGGGGAAATTCGGGCCAGATGCTGGTGGGTTCAAGGAAACTCCTTTCACTAGAAGGTCTTGATATTGTCTGGTCCTTCATGCCTCTTAATACGTGTTTCACCTCCTCCGCAGTGATAGGTGGGCATTCCTCCCCAGGTCTTATGAGAGCATTGCACAGCTCCTTGAAGCTATTTATGTTCTTTTAGCCTTCTGGAAGTGGATGTTGGGCTTCGCAGACTTCTCTCCATAATGTTTCGACCTTCTATGGTGTGGGCGGATGGTCGACAGTAATTGGAGGGTCTTGAAAGAGTTTAGATGGGTCAGATTGATTTTCTCTGACCCACCTCTCCCTCCGCTCTAGGCTTCTCCTAGCGTTAGTTTGTACTCGTAGTCTGTCAACAATATGCTGCCTGATGGTCAGTAGCTTTGAATTGTTGATTGTGTGATGACGGATCTGCAGTCCGCGTACGAACTGTCGAACCTTGGCAGTGAAAGTCCTGCCTGATGTTATGTAGTCAATCACACACTGAATGCGGGACGCGTACTGTCTTATCCAGCCTATCTTTGTGCTGAGTTGATGCATTCGTCCTTTGGTCTTATGATCAACCGTTGGTTTTTTTTTACGGCTTGCATCTGTCAAAGGGCTCGCTCCATTGTACACAGTACAATTGATAGTCCAGAGGTCGGATTCTTCGGAAAATTCTACACGAAGCTCATCATTCAGTTCAGTCAGATCTTTGGGCTTGGGAGAATCCTGGATCCTGATGTTTCTCCGAGTTCATTGCCCCATTTTCGGAATTGTTCGGCATGTTTTCGCAGACGTGGACGCGAAAAGTTCGAGAGCTCTGGGTGTTTCTCGCACCACAAAAGCTGCAGTCGTGCCATGTCACCTTCTCGCTATGGGACCATGCTGCTATCATAGCACTCTAGCAGGTCGTCATTCAGTCGATCCGTCCATTTAAAAGTAACAAGATTCCGCCGGTCAATCGCATTGACTCAGTCTGGATTGGCTCCCCCAACTCTAGGGTAGTCGGCATTGTTGTCCGACCCATTGTCGGGAGCCCTGCGCGTTCGATTGTTTTGAACCGCACTTACTACAACTATGTTTGGTGCAAGGACAAGGATGTATACTCTGAGAGGTCGCCTGGTATCCCAGAATCAGCGTTTGAGACACCTCACCCAGGTGCCATCCAGGTTTTGGCACGGTTCTTACGCATTCGCTAAGAGGTTATACCTTCAGGACCATCCCTGGACAATTGTCCGAGATTGCTTATTAATTACTGTAAACATTCTGTGGCTTGGTCATAGCCCCTTCGGTTCGATTCCCAAGAAATATATATATATATTTTCGGGTTCGGTTTCGATTCCTTTGGAATAGAACCGAAGGGCTTATGGCAAAGCCACCAAACGCGTCCTCGGGTTGCGGATAGGGGGTCCCCGTACCAAGGGTTTCTGCTGAATACGGTTACATTAATTAATAAGCAGTCGCGGACAATTGTCCAGGGATGGTCCCGAAGGAAAAACCCCTAAGCGAAGGTGTGAGAACCGTGCCGAAAGCTGCATGGCACCTGGGTGAGGTGTCTTTAACGGTGACTCTGCGATACCGGCGACCTCTCAGAGTATCAGCCTTATCCTTGCACGCGGGGCTCTACAAGGATGGACGAACCCTTTCCCTAGCTGCTCGTGGGAACAACAATGAAACCAAAAAACCACCAAAATGTTGTAGATGCGGTTCAAAACGATCGAATGCGCAGAGCACCCGACAACGGATCGTTTCGCATCAGTCTTTGCGAAATCAAGCCGACTACCTCCGGAAAAATGGATATGTACGCGAAGCGCTTCCTCAACCGCTGCTTGAACAAGCTGCAGACGAAGATGAAACGACATTAAGATCAACCGCCGAAAGCAGGCGCCTTCTGGAAGATGATCGCAATTTCAGTACAGGGAGGAACATCAACATGCAAGTTCCTCTTAAGCCCCAAGATCTGGCTGAAATGGATGTCTCCTTTCGTGGAGATATCTTGCAAGAGTCCGACCTCTGGACCATCAATTGCTCAGTTTATGGTGCTGCGAGAGCTTTGGCTGATTCAAATCGAAGGCTGAAACCGACGATGGATTAAAAGACAAAAAGACGCTTGCATCGACTGAACAAGAAAATTGGATGGGCAAGACAGAATGCGTCCCGTGTTCAATGTGTGATTGACTACATAACATCAGATAGACCGTCCACGGAAAGGGTTCGAAAGTTCGCCCAAGAACTATGGACCTTGCATCACACACTAAACAAGTCAAAGCTGCTAACAATCAAGCAGCATATTGTTGACGAAATAAGGATGTTATCTGACCCAAGGAGGATACAGAAGAGGGAGAGATGGGTCAGGGAGAATCAACAGTTTCTCACTAAACCATCACGCCTCTTCAGTGATCCCCCTGTTTTTGTAAAAAATTCACCAAAGCCCAAGGAGGTAAAGACTTTTTGGAGAGAGGTGTACAAGATCCCGAAAACACTAGAGTTGAAAGAAGATACTGACAATATCATCCGCTTCAAAGAGTTTTGCGACAGCCTCATAAAATCTGAGGAGGAGTGCCCATCAGTCACTGCCGAAGAGGTGAAAAAAGCACTTAGAGGCACCAAGAACTTTTCCGGTGCTGTATCAGATTGTATCAAGAACTTTTGGTGGAAGAAGTTTACTTCTATACACCAACATTTGGCCCGCATATTCACCTCATATTTAGAGTCAGAGACGCCCATTCCGCAGTGGCTGGTGTTAGGACGCACTATACTCCTACCGAAAAACGGCAACTTGTCCAAACCAGAGAATTACGGGCCAATAACTTGTTTGAACACACTGTATAAGATCTTTACAGCTGTCCTAAACAACAGGATTGTTCGACGAATTGAGCCTGTATGGCGAGAGATGTACGAACAACGTGGCTCGAAAAAAGGTGTAGCATGCTGTCGAGAGAAGCTGCTGATTGACAGGTGTGTCTGTAAAGACGCTGCAGTCCATCAGCGCGTCCTGTCAATGGCCTGGATTGACTACCGGAAAGGTTTCGATTCAACCTCTTATAGACTTATCATCTGTCTGTTGGAAAGCTTGCAGGTACATCCACACATAGTGAGATGCATAGAGAGATTGATGCCTCTTTGGAAAACTAGATTTACCATCTCATCTAGGAATTATTGTCTGACGACGAACAACGTCAGCTTCCAGAGGGGCGTCTTTCAAGGGGATAGTATGAGCCCTTTGCTTTTTTGCATCACACTTCTGCCTCTATCTCTCGCACTATGAAATTCTCCTGGATACCTCTGTGGCGATACTAATCAGCGTGAGCATAAGGTCACTCATGTATTTTATATGGATGACCTGAAGATCTATGCCGCTGGTAAAAGCAAACTCCAAACTGCTATAAATATCGTCAAGAACTACACCGGAGAGATTGGGATGGACTTTGGTTTGGACAAGTGTGCCAAAATTCATTTGAAGAAAGGAAAGATAACTGGCGTTCCCAAGGACCCTGACCTTGTGGATATAAGTGTTATTAGACATCTTAACACTGGAGAGACCCATACATACCTGGGCGTACCTTAAAGCCGTATTCAGGACGTAAAATCAGTGAAGGATTCTCTCCGAAGCAGATACAACCATCTTCTTCGACAGATTTGGTCTTCCAATCTTTCGGCGTTGAACAAGGTATCTGTGACTAACATGCTTGCCGTCCCGGTTCTACTCTACTCGTTTCGGGTGGTTGAATGGACGAAGAACGAGCTTAAGGCCCTTTATGTCACCACGCGTAATATCATGCATTTTCATAAAAGCTTGCATATCAATTCGTCAGTTCCGCGATTATACATTTCACGCCGTCAAGGCGGACGTGGACTTCTGAATCTCCAACGTCTTCATAACCGAATTGTTGTAAGTACAGCTTAGATCGTTGCGAATGGCAGAGATCCTCTCCTAAAGATGGTCAGAAACCACGAGATGATTGGCGAAGGAGCGTTCCTCTACAAAGCCGCGGAGCAAGCTGCCGAGACCCTTGGCCTGAATTTTAACATCAGAAGTGAAGAAAGTGCATTACTCCTTCTAGATGCTTCACGTTTAAAAGTCGAAGTAAAGAAAGCAGAGGTTGGAAAATTTCACCAAGAGCTACTCGACAAGCATATGCACGGAAACTTTCACAGAAATGTAGAAAAACAGTCCTTGTCAAAGGAGCAAACTTTTGCTTTCCTCGAATCATCAGGGCTCAATTCAGGTACAGAGGGCTTTACTTCCGCATGCCAGGACGGTGTCATCTCCACCTTAGCATATCGCGCCCACATTTTATATCAAGAAGTTCCCAGTGATAGGTGCAGAGCGTGTCATGCACACGCTGAGTACCCAGAACACATACTATCGGGGTGTCCGACCCACGCAGGAACAACGTATATCTATAGACATAATGCGGCCCTAAGAGTACTTTATTATCACCTTTGTCGATCTTACAATGTTGTTCGCGACCCTGCCCTGCCGAACGCTCCAAGGGATATAAAGTCAATCGTCCGAAACGAGAAGTGCCAGATTTTCTGGAACTACGATTTTCGGGCAGCAGTCTCCGTTGCGCACTCAAGGCCTACTTCGAGAAACGAACTATATTCGTGATCGAATTCTCGGCTTCGTCCGAATACAACATCACTACAAAGGAGAAAGAAAAAGAGGAGAGCTATCAAGACCTTA
Organism: Andricus quercusramuli; assembly: GCA_932178445.1. Lineage (NCBI taxonomy): Eukaryota > Metazoa > Arthropoda > Insecta > Hymenoptera > Cynipidae > Andricus > Andricus quercusramuli. The sequence goes on from CAKNXH010001801.1 coordinate 354,168, forward strand.
AAAGAGAGCTGCAACGACTGTACCCAAAATATTTGGTACGAGTAATTGTCCTTGTGATAGGTGCTCTCGGAGGTGCGAAATTATCACTGGTTTGTAACCTTAAAGCCATACCCGCCAGCCTGTCGTTGTGATTTTGTCGTGCTCTGTGACCACCCATCTCACGGATGTGAGACGTGGCCATAGGTGTATTTTACCGCGGTTCTACTGGGGGCTATTGACATTTTCTTTTTAGATGGCAGTC
>CAKNXH010001801.1:354508-370425 GCA_932178445.1 Andricus quercusramuli
TTGTATTTATCGCTTTAATTATCGTTCTCAGACCGTTTTATGCAACGTGTTTGTTCAGAACAATATTGAATTGATAACTTTTGAGCATTTTTGACAAATTTTTTAAAAATATTTTAATTATCTTTAATTATCATTTATTTATTGTATGAGAGTATGTTTATTTTAAAATATTGAAAAATCGACAATATTAAAATATATCATTTTTAATTTCTTCAACATTTTTCTTACTTGGCTTGGCAACGATTGCGGCCAGAAAGACTTCAGGAATTGGTGGAAAGAATGCCCATAATTTGTAGGGCAATAATCAAATCAAAAGGCCAACATATTGATGAAAAATGGTTGGATTGATTTTCTCAATTTTTCCCACAAAGAAACTCAAGAATATCACAAGTAAATGTTTATTGCTTATTAATAAAATGTTATTCTAAACCAGAGATCCGTCCAAAACTATCGTTCCGTTACGTTACGTTATCCAAAAAGTACCAAATCTTTCGTTTACTTTTGTTACGTTTTGACAGATTGGAACAAAATTAAAAACGAAATTGTTATAACTTGATATTTTACCTGTCTGCCTTTAAATATTTATATCAGGTGCACAAGGATTCGAATAAACTATTTTTTTCAAAATACGCGTGATTAAAAAATTTCGTTACAATTTCGGTATTTTGAATAACGTAACCTAAGTCGAGTGAATATAGTTACGTTTTGGCAGTATGGAAACAGAACGAAAATCACGAAAGTATTTTGTTTCGTTTCGGTCGGATCCCTGTTCTAAACAAATATGTTGTATAAAACAGTCTGAAAACGATAATTAAAGAGATAAATACAAAAAAAAAACGATTTTTCTGAGTCCAAATTTTTGCAGGGCAGTGTATATATGTTTGTGTATGCGTGTGTGTGTATGCGTGTGTGTGTATGCGTGTGTGTGTCTATATTTTGAGCTCAAAGACCGAAAACGGCCACAAACCAAAATAAACGACTAGAACCCTTAGAGTAATTGAACTATCTCAAATCTCTGAACGGTTCAAAGTATTTTTTTTCAATACTTAGAAAGGATAATACTTTGATGGAGTACTGGACCATACAAAAGTTGTCTTAATTTGTTAATTAACCTTAAAAATGCATATTAATTTGTTACTCGACTCTAAAAATGCAATTGTTTATATTTGTAGTACCTACCCAAGCCTATTTATTGACATTTCCTACAAAAAATAGAGGGTAGTGAAGTTACTTTCGTTGTATAGAAATTTTAATTACAGATGGAATTTCTCTATTTCTTTAATTGTTACAAATTGATGAATGTAACTTATATCTGCTGCATTTTCAGAATTTAAATGCATTACTCACACAGATTTCCCTATTGAAATGTTCATGAATAATGTTTAATTGCAAACAAAAACCAAAAGATATTAAATATTATTTTTTATTAATTTCCTGAACCAATTCATTCATTTGCCATTTTTTGCATGTGAAGAATATAGAAGTGAAAAGCATTATGCTGGAGTAAATTAATTTAGTCTTCATTGATTGGGTAAAAGTAATAATTTTATTTCTTTTTACACGAACTATTCGAATGGCATTTTGAATTACACTGAACGTATTTGGACCGACATTTACACTTCTAACCAATACAATACCTCGTATAGTTTCAGAACGTAAAACCTTGTCTTTAACCAGAACTTTGGGCAGATACAGTCCATAAATTCCTTAAAAATAGTTCGTTTAAAAACAAATAAAAGTATTACTTTTACCCAATAATTAAAGACTTGATGTCAATGCATAAATACCGAAAATTCATTTTCGGGAATATCTCCTAAAGGATGTATCTTATCACTAAAGTACTTCACACATGATTTATAGAAAATTTGATTACCTTCAAAATGAACCCTATAAAGTAACGTATTTTGTCCATAATATGATTATAGGCGTTTGTAGAGGATTCAATTGCCTTCAAAATGAGCCCTTAAAAATTCGAAAATGTTCAATAGCCGCCGAGATAGAGCGTCTCAACTTGGACCCTTTTTGATCATTTTCCACGAAAATCGTTGAAAATCAGTTTTTCGAATATTTCTCATGCCTTAAGATGCTAAAAAAAAGTCGAAACAAAACCTGAAAAAATTCTATTTTTGAGAAATTTCTGAAAAACTGATTTTCGTGAAAAATTATCAAAAAGGGTCCACGTGAGACGCTCTATCTCGGTAGGTATTACACATTTTCAAATGTGCAAGGGCTTAGTTTGAAGGTAATTGAGTCCTCTACCAAAATCGATAATCATATTATGGATAGAATACGTTCCTGAGGAGGTATCATGGAAATACCGATTTTTGTCACTAATTGACTTCAGTAATATGCGCTCTATCTCAGTAACCAATCAATATTTTCAAACGTTGTAGGGCTCATTTCAAAGGTAATCAAATTTTTTATAAATCATGTGAAAAGTAATTTAGTGATAAGATACATCCCTGAGCAGATATTCTCAAAAAACCGATTATTGGTACTTTTGACTGAACAAAAAAGTGATTTTCCCGCAAAAAGGATCTGTTCAGATTTTGTCTCAATGAAAAATTTTTTGCTTCCCGACCACCGTTTGCAGTGCTCCAACTAAGTACCATGCTCCCTGAGTATTAAAAAAGAATACTTTGACCCGTTCAGATTTGAGAAGACGCGGATTTTTGTCCCAACGGAGTATTTTTTTCCACTCAGCGTCGCATATGGTTCGATTACTCTAAAGGACAGTTTGAAGTCAGCCCTTTTGAAAACTAAGAATCAGAGCGGGGTTTGGTGGTTTAAATAGGACAGAAAACGTTCTGGCATCTTCAAGAATGCCATAATGCATTCTGGTCGTTTTGAAAACGACCAAAACACGTTCTGGTCGTTTATTTCGGGCTTTTGCCGCACTGATAGAAATGTTGGCGCTAATTTAACCATACGATCGTGGGTCAAAAAATTATGAGTATATTTATAATATAATGCGTATAAATCACTCACGAAGAGTATGAAATACACTTACTGAAATATGAGAAATACAACTTATTTATATTTGTGGTATAAAGCCGTAATATATGTGTTGCTATTATATGAAATGTGTAATTGTATAAACATTTACCTGAGCGAACTATCTCGAAAATGTTGTCATTTAGCGATACCTTCTGAATGACTGATTTACCCGACTCAGTTTGTTTTGTTTACAACAGGCGTATCTCGCTTGGGCCTGCGCGTCTACCTTCATAAGCAAGAAGAATCGGTTGACCAAAACACACATCCTGTATAGCTGTATCTATACCAGCAATAAAATAGGTTTAATCTAATCATAAATATTGTTGTACCATCTGTTTATTTCTATCAGTGCGTTTTCAAAACAGCCACAACGCGTTCTGGAAATTCTGCTACTGCCAGAACGCGTTGTGGCTGTTTTTTTCGCTCTTTGAGTAGCTAATCAATTTGCTTTAGAAATCAATAATCTACCTATAACCTGATGTGGCCAATGAGGTGGCCGATTATTGTGTTTCACCACCTTTCAGTGGCCAATGATACAATCATTGGCCTATGCTGATTACTATGTATTCATGACCAATTATTGTATTTTGCGACATTATTGTTAATGTTTCCAAATATAAATTATCTGCTACTTTCAATGCTAGAATGACTATGCCAATTTGAATCTTTATAAAACTGATTATTCATCTGTGTATTCAAGGAATTGACAGCAATAAAAATAGCAATCTTGTGACAAAAGGAATATAATCAGATGATTGTGACTCAAGTTTTTGCAGGATTGTTTCTAAATACTACTAAGCATGAACAAGAGTTTCAGAAACTACAATCGCAAAAAACTAAGCCACATATTCCAGAAAATTCTCTTTCAATTTATGAATTTTTAGATACAGGAACATAAAACGTCTAGAAATTAAAAAAATGTCAGTTAATTAATTTGGAATTGAAATATGTAGTCTACATTTACCCACAAAATATAAATAATAGTAAGAGAATATGGGAAAATCAATGCAAATTAATTTGCATGTATTCATGTCACAAGAAATCTAACAGAAAAACCTAATAAATGACACTTGCCACAAAGAAGATTTTTCGACATACGTGTAGGGAAAAATAACAGTTGAAAATAAAGGATAGGATGAAAATGGATGCCTTTACAAGTGATTACAATAGAATTTAAGTGAAATTAGAAAAAGGAATGGAGGAGTGATCAAATTAAATAATCTCTCACCAATTGATGGAATATAATATAATATGTGTATTCTATCGATAGAAATGCATCTACGTGAACTTGAACTATAAACATTTCCAATCAAATTTCTATGGTGATCGTGGAAATTTTGCCAAATGCGGTAAAAGCGATCACAATCCTGATATCAAGAAGGCTTATTGTGATCGCAAAAACAGTTTCGAAAACAATAAAGCCGATAAATATCGTGGTCTGGAAAACAATTTTACATTATTATGCTGGTTCTGTATTGTAAACCATAACACTATAACACTGTGAGTAATCTTTGACCGATTTCATATGAAATCGAAGCCTGCCCCTAATGATGTTACAGCACTGTTTGGGGCTGAAATATGAATATATTTTTTTTTTCAGTAACTTAGGGCTACTTGTATGTGTAGGTAAATTACGAACGAATGAATGAAAAATGTATTTAAACAGTTGCGGTTTGGGTACAAATTTACATCATCGAATTTTGTAGTTATATGAGGGTGATATCACTTGAATTCGTCCTCGTAAAACTAGTCCTTCATATAAAAAAACTTATTTTTTATACGAAATGTCTCGTCGTCCCGAAATTCGGGATGAGCAGTAAAATATTTTGGATGAGCTTGGCTAGCCGTCCCGAATTTGTGGGACGACTATACTCCATCCCCTTTTTCAACTCCCTCCATTTTTCGAGAGGACTATACACAGCCTTTTTATAATATGAAGTAAATTTTTCAAAATACCTGTTCTCTTTTTAAAAATTCTTAAATTCATTATTTGGTTTGATAATTTAACTTCTTACTCAATTCAGTAACAGTAACAGTATACTCGGAGGATGAGAAGCAGAAAAAACAGAACAGAAAATTAGTCTTGATAAATCCATCATAATTTTCCAAAATTTATAATTGGAGTGACATGATTTTGTTCAAAAAGTAGAATCTTCATTGTTGAAAAATACCGAAATTATTATTCTTATTATTATTAGGCCATTAGACCATTTCACTTTCGGGTTAGGCGTGACTTGCTCAGTGAGGAAAGGAGTAATGTGAGGAAGGAGGTATAGATTTTTTTGGATTGATCTAGAATTCTCGTGTCATTTATTTGAACAACACGTTTGTTCCGCAACATTTCTCCGATCCATGTTGTTGATCAATCTCTCTAGTGAACACCACACGTGGAGAGCCTCACAAGGTCGTCATGTGAGGTTCCTCACTCGGGCCCCTTAGTATCAAAGGTCTTCTGCTTCAGGAGCCATTCACTCTACTCACATTCTTTTGGAAAAATACTTGTCGCCACACTTTTCTGTTCTGGCATACTTCTCTAGCTTCCTTCTCGTCCATGCATTTTTTTATGTGAGCTCTTGTGTTTCTATGGCTTCTTATGTCTCGTCGGATTTAGGTCTTATTCACACATTCTAACCATTCATTCCGCGGTCTGCTTTGGGTATGCTGCCATTTGCTTGACATTAACACACTTGCATCGTCAGTCGTTCATTTTTCATTCTTTCAACATGTCCGAACCATCTTAACTGATTACTTTCCCATACATCAACCAGTGTCTCTTTTGTACCACATTCTTTGAGGACAATTTCGTTTATCACTTTGTCCATCAGTGTTTTCCCGCATATTGTGCGTAGAGATTTCATGCCAATCCCGTTAGTTTTACTCTTATTCTTTCCTGAAAAGGTCCGTGTCTCGCTACCGTTTAGCACAGTCGATACAAATATAGAATTATTCATTGCCATTGTATCTTTTTTTTTATATATATTGTCACTCCCCATAATGGACCCTGCACTTGAATTGAAATCAATGCAGTATGCACGATATAAAATAAAATATTATTCTAACAAATAAAAAATTTTTAAATATAAATAACCATTCTTTTGATATTCGAAACATTTCGGAATTTGGAATTTTGGTGATTGGAAATTTCAAGAATTAGCAATTTTGTGATATTGAAATTCATTGCTTCAAAATTTCTTAACTAACTTTTGTATTGTGTTCCAGCGAGTTGCGACAAAAGCCCTTCAATGGCAATCGCGTTCAGAAAGAGGGCAGGTGCTTAGCAGAAGGAAGAGAATAGGGGGAAACAGAGGAATGTTTCAAGGTCCAGCAGCTCTCATTACCAAACAAAAAGAAATATCCCACGTAAGAAATATTGGTGGCCCTGAAGAGGGCCGATTTTCGAGGGTCCTAGAAGGACTGGGGTAGAATGGGTGATTTGAGAAACTCCCCCACTGCGGGAGTCTCTCTTCTTTTTTTTAGCGCTGGCTCCTTCATCTTTCCGGGGGCTCCCCGGAACAGGTCTTGCTCATCTGAAACAAAAATAGGATATGCTATGTGTGTCCGCCGGTGAAGCCCAGGTCCCCGCTAGGCAGCAACACCAAAGGTCCTCCGTTAGTGTGGTGTACGTTTATCGGGTCTAGTTCCCCTACAAAGCATGTGTAGTGTATGTAGTGTGATCCCCGTTAGGCGGCAACTCTGAAGGTCTGATGAAACCTTCATTTATCGAATCAAAAGAAATCAGGCCGAATGATAAGAATGCATCGCAAAGCGCTAACGGGTTCATACCTGAAATTCGTAATGCTGTGAGAGGGTAAGGACTGCTAGACAGCGGTTCTGCTCTACACCATGAACGTTGCACGTCCCAGATTGGTTGTTATACCACGTACACATGTTGGCGACTATTCCCTAGTCGGTGAATGTTTGTTGCTTGCTGAATTTCTCATTGGGCGTCGAAGCGTTGTCGAAGGCTGCCGGTTGGTGAATGATCATGTGGTGCGAAAGCAAAGATAGTTTTGCTCGATCCACTGCGCAGCGCGCGTCAGTCGGGAAGGACGTGGCGAGGGACGGCTTGCGGTTGGTCGCTGTGGTGACGCGCGCGGGCCAATCCGCACGACATCCTTGGAAGCGGGGTCCGCTACAGTAAGGATAGATGCTGGGTTGCTACCAGCTGGGCGTGAGCGAAGCCAATAAAAACCTGGTACCGGTACTACTCTCCGATTGACCGAAATCGTGACATGATCGAAGTATGATGTGAAAATCCGGTGTTCTCTGCAACGCATTCAAATCGGATCTGTTTGTTTTATTATTATAGGAACGAGAGAGGAATACGTATTTCTTATTAACTTAACTAAGAGATAGGTTTGTTCCGTCGCGTGAAAGAGAAGTCTAAATGTCTCTTAAATTTTGTTAGTACGCGGGCGGGCGACAGTATTCTTGCATGAACTTTGAATTGTGTTGATGAAAAAAAATGTTCTATATGAAAAAGATTTTTTAAATTATATAAATGACCGAAACTTCCTCACTCTTCAATGTAATGTAGTGATATGATAGGTCAATCAATTTTCTTGGAATCAATCAATTTTTCCCGTCCTTACAGCAATTTTGAATTAATTTAATGAAAAAATATGAAGTATAAAGAATCAATTTTTCAAATATTATAAATGTCAAACAAAGTCAAAAAAACATTGGTCAAAATTTTGCGCACGCGATTCAAAATTAAATTAATTTAATTCAATTTTGAATCGCGCGCCAGATTAAAGCCAATTGCAGAATTTGTCAGATTTTCTTTTATTTTTTTTGTGTCAGAATTTCGTCAGCTGAAAAGTTGACCATTTAAGTTAGTTTGCCTGGTGCAACTTCGTGTATCTTTGGGAAGCTTACGCTTGAGAGAGTCGAGTGTAAATAATTTTATTTGCACCCCCCGGCAATCTTATTACCTAACAATATTTCTTATGTGACGAACTTCCGTTTACAGGGGTTACAAAGAATAGTATATGAGACGCGTGCGGGTTGGTGATTCCTACTCGTTTGACGTTTGTTTGCCACCCTTGCTTCGCTCGGGCGGCGAACGTCAAACTCGTAGGCATCACCAACTTCCCGCACCTGTATCATAATGTACTATTCTTGCACAAACTTCAAATTATATGAATAAGAAAATTATTACTATCAAAATCGATTGTTTTAGTTAATGTAAACGACCATAACTTTCTTACTCTTCAATAAAATCTATTAATATTGTGGGATTTATAATTTACAATATTATAGGTAAATCTTTATTTATCTCGAATCAAGGAATGTTTTCTGTTTTTATTTTATTCGATCAATTTATCTACAAGTATCTTCAAGTTGGAACCTTCAATTAAACGAATTAAATTTTTGTTCAAATTTTTACCATTACAAAGCTCCTTCTACGAGTCTAAAATAAATCAAGAAAATAATGACAGGTGAACTTTTTACGTAACTTTAGTTTCTAGTTTTGTTGAAAAATTTGCGCTATTTTAATAATGTCCAAAACAACTCTTTAAAGAAAGTTTCCGTTCATTTTTGCATAATTCACCGAAATATTCAAGCAGCCCTAAATTCGTGGGTTCACATTTTTCTTGTATCTCTTCCGTATTTCTTTTGCACACACCGCCACATACACACTTGGTGGCCGCATGGGCCACCGAGGATATTCCAAAAATCGAGGCCGGAATCGAACTCGCAAGCCGACGAAGTCGGTCCAAAGCCTACGCTTTAACCCCCACGAACATCGTCCCACTAAGAATCCTAGTATAATTAACCATAGATTAGTAATGTGTTTTTTTCACTTCTGTTGGTGTGAGATTTTGTGGCACTCCACGCCTTTCTCATAAACTAGGCATGCTTTCTTCTAACAACAAATTCGTTTCAATGTAGATTAATCTTTTAGTTTTTTGATAACTAAGAGAATGATTTATATTATATTATATTTATTTGAAGATGAAATATCAAACGATTGTTCGAATAAAAAAAAACATAAGGAAAGCAAAAATTACTTTTCATGAACAAAAGAGTTTCGTTTTTCAACAAACTAATTTTCAAATTTGAAAGGGGACTTGAAAGAGAACATTACAGGGTTTAGGTGACATATATCGTTTTTTTTCCTTTCAACCTTCCCAAGCATACATTTTTCTTACATACGAATTGTTTTAAGCCTCATGCATGAAAGGTTTTTTTGTGTCGCTGAATACGATTTTGAAGAAATTTTTTGGAATTTTCATAATTCAAGATGGCCGATACAATATGACGGACAAAAAATATATAAATGTGTTCCGTAGCTTCCAAATAGGTTGTCAGGGGATTTGTGGGTCGCTGATTACGTATCTGAAGTTATTATTCAAACATTCAAAATGGCTAGGACCTCGAGCCAAAAGGAACCGCTAAAAGACCCAGAAACGTAACCGTAATCTTAGCTGGTGTGTCATAGTACCCTGCATTATCAATCTAGGGTTAAGAACGATGCAAATCAATTTCAAGTACATTATTCTGCTAATGAGATTTTGTTGTAATATTAGATTTATATTAATAAAACACATGTAGAGAAATGATTGCCTGTGCTTGGAAAATGTGGAAAGAAGAGAATTCTACTAAGGAAATAAATAAGAGTCACGAGCACTTGGAAAGGGTAGGGGGTGAAATGGAATTTCTGTCGGTTGGTTCAAATAAACAGCCGCAATTTTCCTGCAGGATGACGGAAACACGCAGCCTGTGTCTGCACTCTGGACTACCTTGGCCCAACTTCTCAGCTTCTCGGGAATTCCCCGGAATTTCTTCCGCGATTTACATCCAGAGGTAAACCGCTTTCGCGTATAACCTGACACGCGGTATTACTTTCCGCACGAATGGTTGGCTACATGTGGTGAGTCAGTCGCGTGTATTTAAGTACCTTGCAAGGTGTATGTGCGCATGCCAAGACGTTATATAACTTCACCTCATTCCCATACGAACCGATAAGTTATGGTGTTTTGAGTACATGCACTTGGGATGTCGCGAAAGTTCTGAGATGGCGAATCAGATCACTTGTGTACTTTAGTACACGTCAGAAGCACTCTATCTTACTTTTTAAGACTTGGGAGGCGAAAGAATAGATCAGAAGTAGAAACTTTCCGTCCATAGGAAAGTTCTTTGTGGACTATCTAGGCAACACTGCATCTGACAATCACGCCATAATCGGAGAAGAAAGCCGATGCGAAATATAATTAGTGACATTGACCTCAGATCACAGGAAACAAGCTATTTGAAAAAAGCATCACTTATGATATTGCTGATGCTATCCAGGATAGAAATATCAAACCTAGTAGACATTTTGCCGATCTTCATTAACTTAACTTTTCATCAAATTGTAACATTTCTGAGACTTTTTTTCGGGTTTTAATGAAACTCATTGCCATTTTGTGAAACAAGATGCTGTTTAATATAAGATATAGAAAAAAATTTAACAAAAATTTTGATTGTATTTTTGATGCAATACGCTTTTTTTATTTTTTTCACAAACATATTCTGAGGTTTCTATCTTCCATTGAGACAAAATTTGTGAATACTTATCTGGTTCCCGAGTTATGAATATGTAAAGATCAGCAGTCAGCCGCTCAGCAGCTGGGTGTGCAACATGCTCGGTAAGAAGAGAAGAATTTGAAGAAATTCAGAATCTGAATTCCCATTATTGCGTGAATTTCCCTTCATTGAAAGTTCCACTGACGAGTAGGAAAAAAGCAAAACCTATTGCTTTTAATCGAATTGAAAAAATTTAATGGATGGTTATTGGGAGGAATTAAAAAATGGAGGAATGCAAAAGAAAGAATAGAAAGAAAGAATAGAACGAAATATAATAATATCACATTGAAAATGCAAAAGCTGGTATTTTTGATCTACTCAGAAAAATTTGATGGAAGCGTATTGGAAGGAATTGAAAATTGGAGTTATGTCAAAGAATGAATAGAAAGGAATGAAATAATGTCACTTTTAAGGCGCAACTGTGAATTGAAAAAAACGCATTTTTAAAAATAAATAAGTATTGTATTTGGGAACAATTATATGAACATTGTTTTATTAATCTATCGAACAAAAACATATTTTTACTGATTTCATATGAAACCTGTCTTGGATCACGCACTACTGCTGTGCAAATTTGCATGGATTGCACATCCAAAAAAATGAAGTATATGTAGTCAAAAAAACGATCTATATGACATTGTTGTAATATTGATCCAGCATAATCGGAATCAAAATTTTCTAAATTGTCTGCTCACCATTTTTTTGATTCGATTTTAAATTTTGGGTTCAGGTCAAATTTTTGGAACATGACTGCTAAACATCTGAAATCGTTTTCAGAGTTTAGAAGGATACAAAATCCTTCTTCCCCAGCATTAATCGACTGTTCTCCTGATCTTCATAAAAACTGATCACTGCTACTTGAATTTCTGGTGGTATTTCTCTTCCTAGATTGAGTCCGGGCAAAGCCAGTATTCCATGTGTTTGAAATAATTTGTCAGCTTTCCGGCTTGACGTTCCGTTGCACCAAATTCTTCCATTACCTTTCTACGACCCCAAGATTTAGGAGCAAGTCTGAGTAATGTTATTTTTTCATCACCATCAGTACTTACCTTAAATTTTTCTATAATTTGTTTAAGAGTTTCTAGACCTGCTGTGTGTTTTTGATCTTTACAACCACTATATTCTATTGGAACCAATAGAAAATCTGGATCATCGCAGATCTCTTTTTCTACACTATTGTCATCAACCTCAGTGCCATAAACAACTTCTTCCACTTCAATAGAATATTTTTCCATGCTGGATTCATTTGGACGCACTTGTGAACTCAATTTCCTGAATTATTTTCTACAAGGCTGGCAAATTTTAGCGTTGTTCGACAGTTGGGGAAATTTCAGCCTTTGACTTACCGACAGACGTCTCAAGTCTGGTGTTTTCCAATGCTTTTCCTTGCCAAAAGGATCAGCACAAAAATTATCCCAAGGTATTTTCGTTGACATTATTAATCATGGATTTCATTTATAATCTTTTAATTTAAATGATATATTTCTTAACAACATAAAGTCCAAAAGAACGAAAGACCGTGCGTTACAACAGCAATACCGAAATACCTTCCAGAGAATCAAATAAGACTCAGAGGAATGTCCTCTTGTGTCAAAAGAATGCGTTTTGACACAAATGAATATTCCTCTCATATAATTATAAAGGCTGAGAAGATTTTCATTTGTCTCAAAAAGAATCTTTTTGCCGCAAACTTTATCCATTTGTGACAAACTTCACTTAATCTTGCAGCCAAATAAGTCTGTTTGTATAAAGAGGATGTTCAGTTGGTTCAAAACAAAACAGGCAAGAGGACGATGCTTTTGTTTCATGACAACTCTGTCTCTGAGTGAAGTCGAAACATAATTGAGCGGTTGGGCGCGATAAAAGGCCAACTTGTATTTTTAGAAGTCACTTGTTTTTCATTTGTTTTTCATACATAACTTCATGAAGAAGAAATGAAAAACAAGTGAATTCTGAAAATACAAGTAGGCTGCTATTGCATCCAACCGATCAATTGCTCGAAGTTTAGTTATGATACCAGTTTCATGAAAAATAGATCATTAATACATTGTGGAATTTTCATCTTGATGTGAATCAGCAATAAGTAGTAGCCATGATAACGAAAAAAGGATTAAAATAATTTCTTCAGAGTTTTGGCTTCAGAATAAGTTGAAAAATTGTAAAACAAATGAGTAATCGAAATTCACCTAAATTTACAAAATCAAGGCCGAGTCTGAACGTTATGAGAGTTTCTAGGCACATATTCAGCGAAAAAATTGGTTAATGTAATTAAATTTTTGGACGACTATGTATAAACAATCAGTAACTATTGTGAACTGACAAAATATAATAGTAAGGAATCATTCATAAAAATTGATTAGCATTTCGAACTCGAAAGTTCATTACCTCACTACCCGATTCGGGTAGTGTTTCTAGGTGGATAAATACTACCAGTGTGTGTCCACCACACCCACGACGGGCCAACACCACGTCATTCTGAATGAACATGAATGCGTGGAAAGAATGGTAGACTTGCAAACTAGTATGTGGACTACTAAAGGATTGCGTCTGAGCACGAGCATTAGGACTTCCTTCACATCGGGGCCTATATCTCGGAAGCAATTTACTGCACCATTTTTTTGCTAAGGACCTTTTTTGAAGCCAAAAGGTCAAGCTTTCTTTAAGGACGATTTAAAAGATAATAAAAATACCCTGAATTGCTAAAAAAATTAAATAAACAATTACATTGTTAGAAAAATGCTTAAAACTATTCTTGTTTCTTCCGTTAATAAAATATAACCAAAGAGTAAGAAATAACCTATCGAAAACACCTGAAAAAATTGGAATCGCTGGAATAGAAAGGAAGCTAAAAGCTTTTGATGATACCCGTGCAAGCGTTAAGGTTGAAAATGTCACTCCCATCACTTGGAGAGGAGTGGTTTTTGTGGTCTATAAATTTGTTGATCAAGTACTATTAGGTAGGTGAACATATTCCCAGAATTTAAAGAAAATCGCAGAACATGACTTTTAAAGTTGGGCAGTTGAGAAATAATGCCCCAAATACAAGGTGCCTTTCATTCTTTCATTATTCCTATCACCTTGACTATTTCTTTCCTTGTTATGTCCTCTTTCTCAACTCCTTTTATACCATATATTATTTCTTTTCTAACTCTTCTCTGAACCTCTACTAACAAATTCATGAAATTTGATTCCTATTCTACCATCTTAATATCCTCGTTTACTCTTTTCCTTAATTTTCTTTATTATTCTTCACTGTTTTTCCCTTTTCTTCATTCTGTTCATTCTTTTCTGATTTCTTTTTTCTCTCCACATTCCATTTCGATATTCATGACCTTTTCCTCAAACTATTCTTCTTTTTCTCTTGACCACTCTCCTCTTTCTGTACTTTTTACATTTGATTCCTTTTCGTCTATATTGTTATTACTTTCTTCTTCCTCCAATGTCACTATTATGTGAAAGTGATCCAAATCTATATAATTCCCTACCTCGAGTTCCTTGACCTTCTCTCTTCCCTTATCATCTACCTTTACGTAATAAATTAACGTTTCATTTCTATTCTTAAGCGCGCATATTTTCCTTAATCATGACTCTGTATGTTTCTGTTTAAGATACATACTGTGCTTTACATCCTTATCTTGTATCGATATAGTTTTTGGGTCATGAAAATTTTGACAGTAGATCAATTAATGCATCTTAAAAAGGTCTACAAATCTATGATAGAATTTTCACACGGCTGTAAAAATAGATACAATATGTCTTTGAACGTTCCTTGAGAAGAAAATTCCAACTCAAAAGAAAAGCAGTTTTACATATTTTGCTGATCTAGCTCAAAATCTGATCAGACTTGAAAATCAATTGGTATTCAAATTCAACCAAATTTCATGATCACAGCTCTTTTACTCTTCTACCCATAATACAAAGATTTTATTATCATTCATATATCCTTATCAAAATTCGTTTATATAATATTAACCTTATATGGAAATTAAGCGCGACGTACTATCTATCGGGCATCCAGTAGTATTACAGCAGAGAAAAGCAGTATGTTTCGTACACTCCACATGAATGAGAGCATCTGAGGTTCTGCTGACGAGCGGTTTTGGCTACCACTACTTTCTTCATTGCATTGTGAACAAAACCCTGCACTTCAATTTAAACTGGACGTTTATTTACTGAATGTTTTCATTCAGTTTAACATTTCATCGGGTTGTGAATAGAGGGTCCACCAAGGGCTTCTGATAAATATGGTTACAATAATTAATAAGCAGTCGCGAACAATTGTCCAGGGAATTGTCTTCGTGGAGATTTTTCCGAAAAATTCGACCTCTGGACTATCAATTCTGACGTGTACAATGCAGCAAGAGCTTTGGCAGATGCAAACCGTCACATTTGCGGCATCTCTCACCGCACCTCTGCGACTGGCCAAAGATATAATGATGGTCAAACCTTTACCCCTTTTCCAACGTCTTGTGCGGGCGGGAAGGCACCCCTGTGACTGTTCACAGGAATAATATATGTCGAGTCCTTTTCCCCTGGTGAAAGATACCGCTAGGTAGAGATGCCGAAGTTGTGACATGCCGCAGATGTGACATGCGGCAGATGTGACATGCCGCAGAGAGACTTGCCGTATGTGAGATGATAGGGACCCTCTCTAACTCAGAGAAACAGTAACATTTGGGAAGGCATTTTCAGATGGAAAACGACGATTCAGAAGAATAAAATTCTTACCAAAGTCACTCACTTTTTACCATAGAATCGAAATCAATCAAGAAAAATATGTCATCCATTTCCAAAATTGTTGAAAATACCTCTAATCGACCGGGCATAGGCCATTTACTATTAGGAGGTACTGAAATTTTAATCTTAATAGGTATTTTAGATTTTAAAAGAGGTGGACGGGGTGTCTGAGACACCCTATATGTAAGAGAAAGACAATACTTATCCTCATTTTTGTCATTCCCCCAAGAGACATGTTTTTTTCTACGTTCTTCCTTGAGTAAAATGTTAATGCCCGCTTTTGATTTTAGTATTTCAAGCTGTACACTTTTTTTAACCTCATTACATTCAATGTCTTGCTTGGGGACCTTCCTTTTGTAGAGCAGTAATTACATTCTTGATTATAGTTCGGTAAACAGGAGAGCTATTCACCTTCAGAGTTTCAACGAAAACCTCAGACTTTTAATGAGCGGTGTTTCGAATTTCATAGCTCCGTTCCCTCTCAGTGGCAGAGCGGAATCCTTCTCTTATCAAGCAGGTTAAAAAAAAAACAGCTTTCTTCACGTTTCTCAGAAATATCTATATATCATTAATATTACTCTATCTCCATATATATATATATATATATATAT
>CAKNXH010001802.1:0-26044 GCA_932178445.1 Andricus quercusramuli
AATTTTGACTGAAATTTTGAATATTTCAAAAAAATAATTTCAGCACAATTCAGCACAATCCAGCACAACTTTTTTTTTCTCGAAAAAACAAAATGGTGGTGCCAACTTCTTGGACATCCAGGAGTACCCTTTTTCCGCAGTCCAATTACACTCAACACTGTGAAAACTATGGTTCCATTTGAATTGAGCATCACTTTTTTAGCGTCCTGTTATACAACCAAATCGTCTTATTTTGATGCCATCGTTCGTACTATTTTACTTTGCTAACTTCAGATTGCAGAATGGTACGTACTAGAGAACTAAAATGATGCACATGGAGTATTGTTTTAATTGCTTTCAACTTCATGCTTATGAGAATTCTTCATTGTTTAAATTTTCTTCTACTTTTGAAATGTGATAGAGAAAATTGAAAGGGGGAGAAAGTTTTTTTTTTAGTCTTTAAAAGAGGAAACTGGTAAATGAATATCTAATTATTAAATACTAATATATATGATAAATATTTATATGAATATAAGATAACGGTTAAATCGAAAATGATGCACAGAATTAATTTTTGAATTGTGAAGTTACAAAAATTTATAACGTCATTTTGAGTTATTATTCAGTATTGAAAAATTCATATTGCAATGATTGAAAAGTAATGAAGTGGATGTTCTTCCAAAGGTCTTATCTAGGTGTTCAAATCACATCTTCCTCGGGGAAGTAGGGTTAAGGGCTGAAATTGGAGATACCCGGATGGCTTTTCAAAGGTCTGAAAAAATGTTGTTTTTTTCAATTTAGTTTTTCCGATAGTGCCCTCTGCATGGATAATAACCCATGTAATATAATTATTATATCTTTATATTACAAACAAGTAATATGATATATTATAAAATATTTTCTATTACAAATAACGAAATCTTAAATGTCAAATTTTTGAAATCAAATAGACTTTCTAACCAAGGTGAAATATTTTAGCATTTTCATGAGAGACGTACAGTCGTTTATTCTAATTTTTAATAGAAATTCAAGAACGCTTAAAATATTGGTTTTTTCGAAATAGAGACCAATTTAACTTTACATCGAACCGCCTTGATTTGCTTCAATTATTACAATTTTTAAAATCAAAATAACTATTTTATTGTAAAAAATGGATTCAAAATTCAAGACATCATGGATTCAAATGTTGAAGCCACAAATTGGTAATATAATCCGGCCTTGTGGCCGAAGTCGCATGTTTGATTTTCAATGCGACGACTGCATTCGCGTATGACTACAGTTCCATCGTCTGCGGTGTCGTTGCAAGCCGTGGCAGAAAGACTACAATTATTATTCAATGTCCTTGACGAGGAAGACGATCTTTTATCAATTTTATTAAAAGATGCAGTTCAGAATGAACGTCAGGCTGGAAAATCGTCTTTTTGGATCAATTTTGTATTAATTTAGTAGTCAAATATTCAACCATAAACACGAATTATGAACAAAATACTTCAAATGAGATAAATAAATTAAAAATACATTAACTTTTGACCGAACAGTTTAATATTTTACAAAAAATTAAGTTTCAATAAAAAAATTTAGTTTGTAATATTTCAAGCAAGAAATACCAATTTTCAACCGAATATTTGAATCCTCGACTTAAACATCTCAATTTACTACCAAACAGTTGTATTTGCCACTAAAAAATTGATTTTCTACCAAAAGAATGAATTTTCATAAGAATACATAAGTTTTCAATAAAACAGGTAAATTTTCATCCGGGATGATTTATTTTCAACCCAAAAAAAAAAGAATTTTACGCCAAAAATGTGATAGCTAATATTTTAACGAAAGAAAATTCAGATTTGAAATTTAGAAGAATCAAATACAATGAAAAAGACGAAAACTCAACAAAACATTCAAATCTTTAACTACAACGTATTATTTTTTGAACAAACAGTTGTATTTTTAACCAAGAAGATTAAATTTATACCAATAGAGACGATTTTTCGAGAAAATAGTTGAATTTCAAACCAAGAGAATTAATTGAAGGGACGGATCGAAGAACGGGACGTGCGCTCGATCGCCCCTGAACGTTATGCAATCTCTCGACAATTCGCGCTTGTCCCGTTTGCCCGTGTTTAAAAAAAAAAGGTACAAATCATTGATTCTCAAAGAAATTCCAGTGAGAAAGTTGTTCAGTAGGGATTAGCGAACAAATCTGCGCAAGCAGCATATTATTTCCTTTTGTATATCACAAGATATCTTTGAGGTAAGTGTGTAAAATTTTCAACATTTTTCATACACAACCTATATGCAGTAACGGCAACTGTTTCCTCAGCGCGCATCATTTCGTTTCACTAAGCTCACGATATCTCGTGATATACAAAACGAAATGATATGCTGCTTGCGCAGATTTATTCTTTAATCCCTACGGAACAACTTTCTCACTGAAAGTTCTCTGAGGATCAACGATTTGTACCTTTTTTTTACATTCTCATTCTAATGAGAAGGTATTGGTTTTATGTAAAATTTGACTTGGTCGATTTTCATCAAATCTCCACGTTTTGAGACCCCCTGAGCTAGAAAAGAAGGTTTTTACCAAGGTGTCTGTCTGGCTGTCTGTCTGTCTGTAGGCACGATAACTTTCGAAAAAAAAATAAGATTGGGTTGAGCTTTCGCACACTTTTTTAGGGCCTAAAAAGAAAGCACAAGTTCGTTAACCAGCTAATTTTGATCAAAATTCAAAAAGTTAGAGCATTTTGAAAATTTTTTAGACAATTTTTTTTCAAAATTCAAAAATTCTATGTACGGCTATTCATAGTACTCGAAAACTCGAACAATTTATCCTGATGACTTTTTCGGATAAAAAAAAATTACTGTAGTTATAGCATTTTCAAAATTACAAAAAACAAACGTAAATGAACATTTTATGCTGAAAAACGCACGATATGAAAAAAAGTCAAGAGGAGAAAAATGTTTCTCTTTGAACACCCTACAATATTTTCGTAACAACTTTTCGAATATTTTGAAAAATCAAAAATCCAAATTTTGATCACACAAAAAAATAATGAAAAATCAATCATTTCATTTTGCTGTCAAACTATCCAAGATACGACCAAAGATGAATGAAACAAAATTATGCACCCAAAAAAGATCTGAGGCGCGCTCAAACTTGCGAGCGAAGCGAGCCGCGCGATGAGAATGTGCCCGCGAAGCGGGCAGATTTTTAAATGTAAAAACGGGCGAACGGGACAAGCGGGATTTTCGGGAGATTGCACAACGTTCAGGGCGATCCGAGCGCACGTCCCATTCTTCGATTCTTCCCTTCAATTTCCTACCAAATTTATGCATTTTCATCTAAATAATTGAACTTTTAATTAAAAAAGATTCATTTTCTACCAAAAATAGAACAGTTGAGTTTTCAATCAACAAAATTAATTTTTAACAAAAAAATGGTCCGACATCTGAAAATTTCCAAATTATTCTAATTTTCTTAAAAATCTTAGGAATTTTATATATATTCATATCATAATATTCATATATCCTTGAAAATAATTAAATAAATAAACCTACAATAAAAACATGGTTTTGGTCATGTACGTACATACATAAATGACTATATGATATATAAATACACATAGAAAAAACCACGAAGGAATAGTAAGGAGTGGTATCACCCTATGTGTTTGGTGAGCAGAGGTGGGACAAGCGACGTCGAAGAATTCGTTAATGCTTGCTACGAATGAAAACTCGTATGCTGCCCCGTGCACAGGCGCAGAGCTGTTTTCACAGTCACGTGTTATACCCACTCCCCTATGTTACATTTTGACATTTCGATGCATATGTAGGCTATGTTCGTTTGTATTTTTATTTTTTTGGGTGTATATGACGTTCATGAATTAAAAACGAGAAGGAAAATGTCAAAAATACGAAAAGGATCTAGAAAGTGTAAGTACTACAATAACATTATTATAATCATTGAGGGGTTCCGTAAGTAAGGGATAAAGTTAATTTCAGTGAATAAAATATTATAGGTTATTATGTTCAAAACACAATTTCGAAACTTCAAGCTCGTGTTGACGTCGTTCGCATGGCAACCACCAGTGCGCATGTGCACAGGGCAGCATACGAGTTTTCATTCGTGGCAAGCATTAACGAATTCTTGGACGTCGCTCGTCCCACTCCCCACGTACAGGGATACTACTCCTTACTATTCCTTTGTGGAAAAAACGGAAGATAAACTTTACATCGATTTCCGACGCATTCAGTGTGTGATTGACTACATAACATCCGGCAGGACTTTCACTGCCAAGGTTCGAAAGTTCGCGCGCGAACTGCGGATCCGTCATCAAACAATCAACAAGTCAAAGCTACTAACCATCAGACAGCATATTGTTGACAGAATACGAGTACTATGTAACGCTAAGAAAAGTCTAGAGCGGAGGGAAAGGTGGGTCAGAGAAAATCAACAGTTTTTGTCTGACCCATATCGACTCTTCCAGGATCCTCCAGTTACTGTCGACCATCCGCACAAACCAGAGGAGATCGAAGCAATTCGGAGAGAAGTCTACGAGGTCCAACATCAACTTCAAGAAGACTCAAAGAACATAAATAGCTTCAAAGAGCTGTGCATTGCCCTCATAACAGCTGAGGATGAATGCCCACCAATCACTACCGAGGAGGTGAAAAACGTATTAAGAGGCATGAAGAACTATTCCGCTCCCGGTTCAGATGGTATCAAGACCTTCTGGTGGAAGAAGTTTCCTTCAACCCACCAGCATCTAGCGAGAATTTTCACCTTATATCTAAAGTGGGAAGAGCCTATTCTGGAGTGGTTGGTGGAAGGGCGCACAGTGCTCCTGCCAAAGACGGGCAACTTAGCTGACCCTAAGAATTGCAGGTCAATGACTTGTTTGAACACACTGTATAAGATCTTTACAGCTATCCTAAATGATAGGATTGTTCAGGCAATTGAACCTGTGTGGCGAGAGACGTATGAACAACGTGGCTCAAAGAAAGGCGTAGCAGGATGTCGGGAGAACCTGCTCATCGATAGATGTGTTTGTAAAGACGCAGCATCCTATCGACGATTCCTATCGATGGCCTGGATTGATTACCGGAAAGTTTTCAATCCAACCTCCCATAGAATTATCATCTGTCTGGTGGAAAGCTTAAAGGTTTATCCACATATCGTGAGGTGCATAGAGAGATTAATGCCGCTTTCGAAAACCAGATTTACTATCTCATCTGGAAAACATCGTGTGATCACTAACAATGTCACCTTTCAGAGAGGTGTGTTTCAGGGCGACACCATGAGCCCTCTTCTCTTTTGCCTCACATTATTGCCACTGTCTCTCGCACTTCGCCATTCCGAAGGGTACCTCTGTGGCAAACCTGGAGATTGAAAGCATAAGGTCACTCATGTATTTTACATGGACGATCTCAAGATCTATGCTAGAAATAAAGAGAAACTACATCAAGCTCTAAAAATTGTCAAAGGGTACACTCAAGAGTTTGGAATGGATTTCGGGTTAGAGAAATGCGCCACGGTTCATTTGAAGAAAGGAAAACTTAATGGCATCCCCGAGGACCCTGAGCTCGTCGACAGAAGCGCTATACGACACCTTAGCGCTGGAGAAACCTATACATACCTGGGCGTGCCACAGAGCCGCATTCAGGACAACATCTTATTTCAAGTGCTCGAATTTTTCTCCATTCACCTTCCGACAGTAAGTAGTACAGATTGGACGCGACCCATAACTGGGTCAAGCCTAAAAACCTTTAGCTGAAGTTCAAGGTCATCCTCCACCCATGACCTGAGTACATGTTTGGACGCAAAATTTCTCGCTCTTCCGATTGCCGTTATCAAAAATAGGGGTTCCCATATAAAAAAAAAACGAAGTTGACATTGAATTAACCTTGAAGGTCAAACAAGATCAAATTCAAAGCCACTACTGGATTCCTCGTTAAAAGTTACTCCAAGAATGACCTCGAACTTTTTCGTGAACACCTGAGCTGAAGCACTACAGATTGGACCCGAGTCATACCTGGGTCAAGCCTAAAAACTTTCAGCTGATGCTCAAGGTCATCCTTCACCTATGACCTGAGCACATGTTTGGACGTAAAATTTTCCGCTCTTTCCATTGCCGTTGTTAAAAATAGGGGTTCCCATTTGAAAAAACAAAGTTGACCTTGAAATAACCTTGAAGGTCGAGCTAAGGGTCAAATTCAAGGTCACCACTGTATTCCTCGTTAAAAGCTACTCCAAGAATGACCTTGACCTTTATCAAAAATATTTGGGTGGAGTTCTGAAAAGCGCTTACCTTCGAATTATTTGAAACTCCGTATAACTATGTATTTTGACGTGCTGATCACGAAAATGATAGTGAAAATGCCCGCAAATTGGATTTTCAAGGTCAAACCCCCAAAAAACTATAAAAATTGCATGTTTTTCCGTTTATTCTAGTCAATAATAAAAATTTACAAAAAAGCTTCAAACAAAAGTTTTGCTCCTTCTGAAAATACATATTTTATGTTCAATATGTTTTTACCCTACACACGACCCCCTTTCCAACTTGTCATGGGGGGCGGGAAGGCACCACTATGACTGACCACAGAAATAACTTAGGTCACACACGAACCCCTTTCCAACGTTTCATGGGGGCGGGAAGGCACCCTTATGACTTGCGACAGAAATAATTTAGGTCACACAAGACCCCCTTTCCAACATGTCATGGGGGGCGGGAAGGCACTTTTATGACTGGCCACAGAAATAACTTAGGTTACACACGACCCCCTTTCCAACGTCTCATGGGGGGCGGGAAAACACCCCTGTGACTGGTCACAGAAATAATTTAGGTCACACACGACCCCCTTTCCAACGTGTCATGGGGGGCGGGAAGGCACCCCTATGACTTGCCACAGAAATAATTCAGGCCACACACGACCCCCTTTCCAACGTGCCATGGGGGGGGGAGGCACCCCTATGACTGGCCACAGGAATAATTTAGGTCACACATGACCCCCTCTCCAACGTGTCATGGGGGGAGGCACCCCTATAACTGGCCACAGAAATAACTTAGGTCACACACGATCCCCTTTCCAACGTGTCAGGGGGGGGGGGCACCCTTATGACTTGCCACAGAAATAATTTAGGCCACACCCGACCCCCTTTCCAACGTTTCTAACTATCCAAATAACTTAGACCACACACGACCCCCTTTCCAACGTGTCATGGGGGGCGAGAAGGCACCCCTATAACTGGCCACAGAAATAACTTAGGTCACACACGACCCTCTTTCCAACGTGTCATGGGGGGAAGGGGTTGCACCCTTATGACTTGCGACAGAAATAATTTAGGCCACACACGACCCCCTTTCCAACGTGTCATGGGGGGCGAGAAGGCACCCCTATAACTGGCCACAGAAATAACTTCGGCCACCCACCCCCCTCTCTCCCCCGTGTGGGGGGGGGGGGGGGTTGCACCCTTATGACTTGCGACAGAAATAATTTATGCCACACACGACCCCCTTTCCAACGTGTCTAACTATCCAATTAACTTAGGTCACACACGACCCCCTATCTAACGTCTCATGGGGGGGGGGGGGGACGGGAAGGCACTCCTGTGACTGGTCACAGAAATAACATAGGACGCACACCATCCCCATTTGTTTCAGCATTAATGCCTACTTACGGTTAGTACTTGGATGGTTGACCGGTCGGGAATACTGCGTGCTGTTGGCCCGTCGTGGGTGTGGTGAACCCACACTTGTAGTTATTTACTACAAGAAACTATCCACCTAGAAACACTACCCGAATCGGGTAGTGTCACTCCTACCCCGAAAGGGAAATGGCTTAATGGTATACCTACGCACTTCGCCGCGGGAATATTCATAATCTGTTTTCTCGAAAACCATCAGTCGTAGGGTAATCAAATCAGCTTGATCAGCGCGTAAAAATACATAGGTATACGGAGCTTCAAATTGATCTGAGGTAATTTAGGTGTTTCGTTACTTCGGTAACGTTACTTCGGTTCTGGAATAGAACCGAAGGGCTTATGACAAAGCCACCGAACGCGTCCTCGGGTTGCGGATAGAGGGTCCCTGTACCAAGGGTTTCGGCTGAATATGGGTACAATAATTAATAAGCAGTCGCGGACAATTGTCCAGGGATGGTCCCGAAGGAATAACCCCTAAGCGAAGGTGTGCGAACCGTGCCGAAAGCTGCATGGCACCTGGGTGAGGTGTCTTTAACGGTGACCCTGGGATATCGGGCGATGTCTCAGAGTAATAGCCTTATCCTTGCACGCGGGGCTCTACAAGGATGGACGAACCCTTTCCCTAGCTGCTCGTGGGAACAACAATGAAACCAAAAAACCACCAAAATGTTGTAGATGCGGTTCAAAACGATCGAACGCGCAGAGCACCCGACAATGGATCGGCAAACAATGCCGATCATCCTAGAGTTCGGGGTGCTGAAAATAATTTAGATGGAAACACAACGACGAACCGGCGAAACGCCCACATTGAGTGGACGGATCAACTTAAGAATGATGTGTTAGACTGCTACGATGCCAGTATTATCCCTGTTCGTGGAGGCTTTATGGCGCGTATGCATACTCTGTGGTGCCAGAAACACCCAGAGCTTCAACACGTTTCGCATCAGTCTTTGCGAAATCAAGCCGACTACCTCCGCAAAAATGGATATGTACGCGGAGCGCTTCCTCAACCGCTGCTTGAACAAGCTGCAGACGAAGATGAAACGACATTAAGACCAACCGCAGAAAGTAGGCACCTTCTTGAAGATGATGGCAATTTCAGTACAAGGAGGAACATCAACATGCAAGTTCCTCTTAAGCCCCAAGATCTGGCTGAAATGGATGCCTCCCTTTGTGGAGATATCTCGCAAGAGTCCGACCTCTGGACCATCAATTGCTCAGTTTATGGTGCTGCGAGAGCTTTGGCTGATTCAAATCGAAGGCTCAAACCGACGATGGATCAAAAGACAAGAAGACGCTTGCATCAACTGAACAAGAAAATTGGATGGGCAAGACAGAATGCGTCCCGTGTTCAATGTGTGATTGACTACATAACATCTGGTAGACCGTTCACGGAAAGGGTTCGAAAGTTCGCCCAAGAACTAAGGACCTTAAATCACACACTAAACAAGTCAAAGCTGCTGACAATCAAGCAGCATATTGTTGACAAAATAAGGCTGTTATCTGACGCAAGGAGGAGGATACAAAAGAGGGAGAGATGGAACAGGGAGAATCAACAGTTTCTTGCTGACCCATCACGCCTCTTCAGTGATCCCCCTGTTTTTGTAAAAAATCCACCCAAGCCCAAGGAGGTAGAGACTTTTTGGAGAGAGGTGTACAAGATCCCGAAAACACTAGAGTTGAAGGAAGATACTGACAATATCATTCGCTTCAAGGAGTTTTGCGACAGCCTCATAAAATCTGAGGAGGAGTGCCCATCAGTCACTGCCGAAGAGGTGAAAAAAGCACTTAGAGGCACGAAGAACTTTTCCGGTGCTGGACCAGATTGTATCAAGAACTTTTGGTGGAAGAAGTTTACTTCTACACACCAACATTTGGCCCGCATATTCACCTCATATTTAAAGTCGGAGATGCCCATTCCGCAGTGGCTAGTGTTAGGACGCACTATACTCCTACCGAAAAAAGGCGACTTGTCCAAACCAGAGAATTACAGGCCAATAACTTGTTTGAACACACTGTATAAGATTTTTACAGCTATCCTAAACAACAGGATTGTTCGACGAATTGAGCCTGTATGGCGAGAGATGTACGAACAACGTGGCTCGAAAAAAGGTGTAGCAGGCTGTCGAGAGAACCTGCTGATTGACAGGTGTGTCTGTAAAGACGCTACAGTCCATCAGCGCGTCCTGTCAATGGCCTGGATTGACTACCGGAAAGCTTTTGATTCAACCTCTCATAGACTTATCATCTGTCTGTTGGAAAGCTTGAAGGTACATCCACACATAGTGAGATGCATAGAGAGATTGATGCCTCTTTGGAAAACTAGATTTACCATCTCATCTAGGAATTATCGTCTGACGACGAACAACGTCACCTTCCAGAGGGGCGTCTTTCAAGGGGATAGTATGAGCCCTTTGCTTTTTTGCATCACACTTTTGCCTCTATCTCTTGCACTACGAAATTCTCCTGGATACCTCTGTGGCGACACTAATCAGCGTGAGCATAAGGTCACTCATGTATTCTATATGGATGACCTGAAGATCTATGCCGCTGGTAAAAGCAGACTTCAAACTGCTTTAAATATCGTCAAGAACTACACAGGAGAGATTGGGATGGACTTTGGTTTGGACAAGTGTGCCAAAATTCATTTGAAGAAAGGAAAGATTA
The DNA here is from genome assembly GCA_932178445.1 of Andricus quercusramuli. Lineage (NCBI taxonomy): Eukaryota > Metazoa > Arthropoda > Insecta > Hymenoptera > Cynipidae > Andricus > Andricus quercusramuli. The sequence goes on from CAKNXH010001802.1 coordinate 10,346, forward strand.
CTGGCGTTCCCAAGGACCCTGAGCTTGTGGATATAAGTGTTATTAGACATCTTAACACTGGAGAGACCTATACATACCTGGGCGTGCCTCAAAGCCGCATTCAGGACGTAACATCAGTGAAGGAGTCTCTCCGAAGCAGATACAAGCATCTTCTTCGACAGATTTGGTCTTCCAATCTGTCGGCGTTGAACAAGGTATCTGCGACTAACATGCTTGCCGTCCCGGTTCTACTCTACTCGTTTGGGGTGGTTCAATGGACGAAGAACGAGCTTAAGGCCCTTGATGTCACCACGCGTAAGATCATGCATATGCATAAAAGCTTGCATATCAATTCGTCAGTTCCGCGATTATACATTTCACGCCAGCAAGGCGGACGCGGACTTCTGAAACTCCAGTGTCTTCATAACCGAATTGTTTTGAGTACAGCTTACATCGTTGCGAATGGCAGAGATCCTCTCCTAAAGATGGTCAGAAACCACGAGATGATTGGCGAAGGGGCGTTCCTTTACAAAGCCGCGGAGCAAGCTGCCGAGACCCTTGGCCTGAATTTTAACATCAGAAGTGAGGAAAGTGCATTACTCCATCTAGATGCTTCACGTCTAAAAGCCGAAGTAAAGAAAGCAGAGGTTGGAAAATTTCACCAAGAGCTACTCGACAAGCAAATGCACGGAAACTTTCACAGAAATGTAGAAAAACAGTCCTTGTCGAAGGAGCAAACTTTTGCTTTCCTCAAATCATCAGGGCTCAATTCAGGTACAGAGGGCTTTATTTTCGCATGCCAGGACGGTGTAATCTCCACCTTAGCATACCGCGCCCGCATTTTATGTCAAGAAGTTCCCAGTGATAGGTGCAGAGCGTGTCATGCACACGCTGAGTACCTAGAACATATACTATCGGGGTGTCCGACCCACGCAGGAACAACGTATATCTATAGACATAATGCGGCCCTAAGAGTACTTTATTACCACCTTTGTCGCTCTTACGGTGTTGGTCGCGACCCTGCCCTGCCGAACGCTCCAAGGGATATAGAGTCAATTGTCCGAAACGAGAAGTGCCAGATTTTCTGGAACTACGATTTTCGGGCAGCAGTCTCCGTTGCGCACTCGAGGCCTGACATTGTTCTCCAAGACTTCGAGAAACGAACTATATTCGTGATCGAATTCTCGGCTCCATCCGAATACAACATCACTGCAAAGGAGAAAGAAAAAGAGGAGAGATATCAAGACCTTAAAAGAGAGCTGCTTCGACTGTACCCAAAATATTCGGTACGAGTGATTGTTCTTGTGATAGGTGCTCTCGGAGGTGTGAAATTATCGCTGGTTCGTAACCTTAAAGCCATACCCGCGTGCCAAAAATATGCCAAGGCTCTTGCGAGATGGATGCAGAAAGCTGTCATCCTTGGGTCGCTTCGTGTCCTCAAGACACACGAGGGTTTCGCCGGCCTGTCGTTGTGATTTCGTCGTGCCCTGTGACCACCCATCTCACGGATGTGAGACGTGGCCATAGGTGTATTTTACCGCGGTTCTACTGGGGGCCATTGACATTTTTTCAAGATGGCAGTTGCTCTTAGTGGTACCCTGCGGTGGTTGTTTAACTTTTTTTTTAATTATATATATATATATATATATATATATATATATAGGATATAGGGATATAGAGTCAATTGTCCGAAACGAGAAGTGCCAAATTTTCTGGAATTAAGATTTTCGGGCAGCAGTCTCCGTTGCTCACTCGAAACCTGACATTGTTCTCCAAGACTTCGAGAAACGAACTATATTCGTGATCGAATTTTCGGCTTCGTCCGAATACAACATCACTGCAAAGGAGAAAGAGAAAGAGGAGAGGTATCAAGACCTTAAAAGCGAGCTGCAACGACTGTAGCCAAAATATTTGGTGCGAGTAATTGTCCTTGTGATTGGTGCTCTTGGGGGTGCGAAACCATCACTGGTTCCTTAACTTTGAAGCCATACCGGCGTGCCAAAAATATGCCAAGGCGCTTCCGAGATGGATGCAGAAAGCTGTCATCATTGGGTCGCTTCGTGTCTTCAAGGCACACGAGGGTTTCGCCGGCCTGTCGTTGTGATTTCGTCGTGCCCTGTGACCACCCATCTCACGGATGTGAGACGTGGCCATAGGTGTTATTTACCGTGGTTCTACTGGGGGCTATTTACATTTTTTAGATGGCAGTTGCTCTTAGTAGGAACCTGCGGTGGTTGTTCAACTCTTTCTTTTTTAAATTATATATATATATATATATATATATATATATATATAAAACTAGCATGTATATTTGAGAAAAAAATTAAAAAATACAAACATCTCACTTCTTGCCTAAATTTGATGCTCGCAACCTCTAGATCATTTTTTTAATCTGAAAAAATTAGGAGAGTATATTTTCTTAACCAGAGAAACAAACTGTCGCCATACAGCCGCCGAAAACTGAAACAAGTTCTTTATAAACATTAAAATAACTCCTTGTAAGTATCTAAATGTCTATGTACAATATGTAGGTGATAGATGGTACGCTTAGGACAGCAGAACGTTTTCTGCAAAGTGAATTAGAACATATTAAATGAAGAATAAACGTTTGCTTACTAATTAAAAATGTTTCTTTTGATTCTGAACAAAAATGTTTGAAATAAGAGTTCATATTTGATTTAATATGCTGAAATTGACTTTGTCAAAAAGTACAGTTGCACAGTGTGCCAGGAGGCCACTTATTTTGGCCAAAAACCAACTTTAAAATTGACTTGAAAGAAAATTATTTTCACACTCAGAAATAGTTGAAGAACAGAAAGGTGAAATATTTTTTTGATTAAGTAATTCGTGTTTGACTGACGTTAATGTGAAGTTAAAAAACGTAATAAAATTATTGATAAGAATATATTTTTAATTATTCATATACCCAGCAATTTATGTTTAATTTTTGAAAATTTCTTCTTATTTATTTATTTTGTGGACACGTGTAATATTGAACTTTTTATTATCACACTTTAAACATTTGTAGTAAGCCGCCCACTTCCAATTCACTATTCCTCGACATTCCACCTCCTACAGAGTAAAATAAGGTATGAATGTGTTGTGCGTGATCTGAACTTCAAAATAGACCTGCTACTTTTTGCTACTTTTTCCGTACAGCTTAAAGAAACGTTTATAAACAAGAAAGCATCTACACGCCCCGCTCCGCGCGAGAGACAACGGATGAACGTCAGGTGCGTGGCCGAATGTGTGCCGAGACACTACTCCTCACTTTGTTTGATCCGCATTGCACGTACTGTTGTGCTACACTAAGTTGTTTGAGCGAGTATTTTTCATATTTGATGCGTGTTTTCGTTTTATAATCAATAATTACTACTTTTACGAAACAGCAAATTCTTGAAAATATTCCCATTAATGGGGATCTTCTGAAGCCATGAATTATTTTCTAAGAGAATTAAGTATTCGCCAGGAGGATGCTTGTTAAACAGGATTTCAGCATTTAAAAGCTGCTCTTTCGACTTTAAGAACTAAATGCAATAAGAAATGGAATGAAGTTTGTAGGATTAAGGAGAAGTTTGAAAAGATAAACTTAAGTGGGCTAGATTCCGAGTTTACAGTTCCCGATATCAAAATTGCCAATGAAAGTGAGCAATATTCTTTTTCTTCGGGTCCAGGTCGTCCTTCTCTGGAATTCGAGAAAAAATCGGATCGGTCAAAAAGGCCAGAGGTTGCAAATATCAGCGGGAATCTTGATCATGATCCACAAAGAATATTGCAGGCATGTCGTCGTGCAGCTAAACATTCGTATTCTGGGAACAAAGATTCGCACGCTGTTATTAGTCGAATTTTAGAGAGTCCAGAACGGCAAAAAAAAATTAGAAAGTTGTTAGACACAATGACTCCAATCATTAAAAAAAATCCTGAAGAAGCTCTAGCATTTCTGTTAGATAATTCTATGTCGAAAAATGTGTACACGAACAGGCGTTTAGAGGTAAAAGAATGTGGAGCGGATATTTGGCCACCGTATGACGAAGTTCGTATAACTTAATCTGAATGTAGACCACCAAAGGAAACTCTTTCGATCCAGGAGACTGAAGTTAAAGTCCCATTGCAAGCATTACTGAACCACACTTCAGAAAGATTAATACAATTGCAACGAGAAGTCATACTTCAAAATATGGAGCGTATAAACAATACAATAATCGAAGCTGTATTACTGTGTTCCTGGGGTTTCGATGGAAGTTCAGGCCATTCAGAATATAAACAAAATCATAAGTCCAAAGAATTTGATTTAAACATAAGCGAAGGCAACTTGTTTGCTACAACTTTTATTCCTCTCCGCCTATTAACAAAAAGTAACGATATTTTATGGAATAACAGAACATCACAGAGTTCAAGATTTTGTCGCCCGATGAAACTTCAAACTATTAAGAAATCTGAATCTGTTATCATCAGCTAAAAAAAATATAGAGGAACAAGTTTGGTGCAAATACCTCAAAGTTTTGCATTTGAGTCCGCCATATTGGATCCGCCATTTTGAATTTAAAAATGACATCAAATTTCGTATCAAAGACTTCGAAATCACATTTACACCAAGTTTGGTGCAAAAACATCACATTTTCGAATTTTAGTCCTCCATATTGGATCTGCCATTTTGAATTTTTAAATGCCATTAAATTTCGTATCAGAGACCCCGAAATCCCATTTACACCAAGTTTGGTGCAAATACCTCAAAGTTTCGCATTTTAGTCCGCCATTTTGAAGTATGAAATTTTGACATCGAATTCAGTTTCAGCGACCCCAAAAACCCTTATACACCAGGTTTTATGCAAATATGACAAAATCTTGAATTTTGGCCAAAATGAGTGGCCTCCTGGCCCACTGTGAGTTGCCCTAAACGTATCGTCTTCGCCCTATTTAGGGAGAATTTTTTGAAATCTATGTAATAACCTGAATTGCTGAATGAATAGCAAGTTTCTTCTTCAACAAAGAAACTTTTTAGTCCAAATCCGTTAAGGATGTTTTTAGAATTTGAGGACAAAAGAATGGATATACTTTCGTAATACAGAAGCGCCGTGGCACCTTGGGCGTGTTCATAATTTCCTAAAAGATATCGCTACCGACATCCTGGGGGTATTGAGGCCCCAAAAGAATTTTTTCAAGACGTCAAAAGTCTGAACTAGTAGCTGGAAGCTCGAAGCAAGGGATCATGGGAGACGTACCGGTCCGGCACCGGCAAAGCATTCCTTACGTCAGAGTTCAACGAGCGCTCATCCACTAGAAAGGTCAGCGGGAGGCTTCGACGCAGGGGCTACTGGTTGTTTCTTTAAGTTTAACCTCTTCTTCTATCGAGCCGCCTGCCGTGCCATCCCATCTCATCTCTTGATTCTTCTCCTCCCTCGTCCACGTTAAGACAGGGTCTCAGCTAAAAAACATGAAAACGATCTTAGTTCTCGATTGATTCCGCAAATTTGGTGGCATCCTGAATCCTTAAGAGCCCTCCCTATTATTATTATTATTATTATTATTATTATTATTATACCATTAAGCCATTTCCCTTTCGGGGTAGGCGTGACTTGCTCGGTTGGAAAATAGTAGTGTGTAGGTGGGTATATAGGTATAAGGTGGATAGATATTTACGTGTAGATATTCTAGATTGATCTAGAATTCTCGCGTTATTTATTTAAATGACACGTTCGTTGCGCAACACTGCTCCGACCCAGGTTGCTGATCAATCTCTCTAGCAATCACCCCAAGTGAAGAGCCTCACAAAATTGTTATGTGTGGTTCACCACTTGGGCCCATTAGTAACCAAAGTCTTTGTCCGAGGCGTCATTAACTCTACTCACATTCTTTCCATAAACTATTTGTCGTCACACTTTTCCGTCCTGGCATACTACTCTAGCTTCCTTCACGTCCATGCATTTTTTCATGCAAGCTCTCGTGTTTCTATGGCTTCTTATGTCTCTTCGGATTAGTGTCTCATTCACAGATTCTAACCATTCTTTCGGCGGTCAACCTCTGGGCATTCCGCCATTTACTTTATCTTTATACACTTGTTTAGTCAGTCGTTCATCTTTCATCCTTTCGAGATGTCCGAACCATCTCAACTGATTTCTTTCCCATGTGTCCACTATTGTCTCTTTTGCACTACATTCCTTGAGTATTATCTCGTTTCGGCCTTTGTCCATCAGTGTTTTCCCGCATATTATGCGCAGAGGTTTCATGCCAATCGCGTTAATTCGACTCCTGTCCTTCTCTTCATATGTCCATGTCTCGCTACCGTATAGTACAGTTGGTACGAATATAGAATTAAGTGTGGCCATTCTATATTCTTTTGACATGTTTTCATTTCTGAGAATGGACCCTGCTCTACCGATAACCTGCTTACCCTTATTCATGCGCCTATTAAACTCCCCATCTATTTTTCCGTCGCTAGTGAATAGGCTACCCAGATATATGTACTTGTCGACTTGTTCTAACCTTTCATCATTTAGGACAATGTTGCAAACTGTTTTCTCACTTTTCCCCTCAAACACCGTGATTTTTTTTTTATTCGCGTTACTTTTGAGGCCCATGTTCTTCATGCTTGTATTAAGTTTATTCAACATTCTTTGCAAGTCCTAGATTGATTCTGCCATAACAATCTTGTCATCTGCGAAAGCTAACCCACGTACCTTGATGGTTTCGAGATCTACACCTTCTTCGTCGAAGAGGGCAATTCTTAGACACTTATCCATAAATATGATAAATACCCATGAGGACATAACGCATCCTTGTTTCCCGCCTTGCATAATATTGAACCAGTCACTCATTTTTCCATTAACCCTTACACTCGCTCTACTACCTGTATATATTGTTTCTTATTACTTGTAGCAGCCACCCGTTGACTCCGCACTCTTCAAGGACTTTCCGAAGTTTACTTCTATTATTCTTGTCAAATGCTTCTTCCACTTTAGACTTCCCATATATTTCCTTTTGTAATTTGCATTACCCTACGAATAAGTATTTTTGAGTATATTTCACTTACGGTACTTAGTAAGCTGATACCTCTGTAATTACTGCAGTTGCTTTTATCTCCCTTTCATATGTATATTGGTAAAAAAATCGCTTTTCTCCAATCGTCTGGGTCTTTTCTTATCTCGATACATACATTTATTAATTCGCAAAACCTGTGAGGTATGTATTCGCCACCGTATTTAAGCATTTCAGCGCTAATACTGTCTACACCAGCATGCAGCCTTACCGCTTTTCAAGTTCTTAATTATACCTCTTTCCTCAGTGACATAGACTTTTTCAATTGGGTTTTCTAATGCATTATGTTCTATGTCGCAGTTCTGTTGCTTTATATCTTCACCTTCTAGTAATTATATGAAAGAGGCTTTTATAGCGATAATTCTGATGGAATATAACTGTAATTAATTAAGAACATTCTTCAAAAATTGAATGTATTTTATTAAATCAGTTCATTTTCCTTACTTCAGCATTTTATTCTATGAATGAGATATTTCATTATGTCTAAAAAATACAAATATTCCTTAGTTGATTTAGCCAAATGGCTTTGTTGCTTATATTGCAACCGAAAAATTTATTTGGGACAACCAAACTTCTGTTGTGTCAACCAAGTTTTTCTCAGTGCTGCTTTTGAAAAACAAAAATTATCGTTCTTGGGTAATTTGGACCTGTTCTATTCATTGGTGCACATAATTAATAATTTTGCTTGCTTCTATTCAAAACTGTAGAAAGGCTGGATATATTCAATTAGTACAGTAATCTGCTAGTATCGATAGACCGCTTATATTATTTTGTCCGTAGATAGGCTTACCTTTTTCTAGATTGAGCCTTTCTTCGACATTTTTTTCAGATTTCTCAACTAACTATTTTTTTATTATAAGTACAACAATATGAAAAATTTATTTTTCATACAATATTTACGTAGAGCCTCTTTCCTTTAAATGTACGTCAGAAATAACATCAAAAATTGGGATAGTTTTTGACGCTAAAATCTATCCTAATTTTTGATTTCATGTTGGACGTCGTTTTTGACGATAAGTTTTTTAATAGGTATGTGACCTAGTATGGGTTGAAATTCGAAATTTTTTTAAGCTTGGAACGCAATATTGTACCTAGAAAATTACGAATGCAGACAATACAATATTTTCTTGATTAAAAAAAATGGTGTTTTACTCAAAAAAATGAACTTCATTCAATGCTTATTTTTTTGTGTGTGCGCTTTAATTTGAAATTTGGGGAATTCCATGGATTCAAAGTTATAGGGGGTCGCTTATACAAAAATCTGCGCATTTCAAACGAATAAGGTTAGGTTCAGTATAGGTATGCATCAGTGAAGGTTTGAACTATATAAAATGCAATTAAACGCTCATCATATTGATCCTTTGATCATAGAAATAAACAAATGCGGTAAATGCGGCTGTTAATTATATGCCAGACATAATCTCAAAACTGTTAAATATATGGGTGATTCTCCATATAAAGTGCACTTTTGGTAAAAGTAAAAAAAAAAAAAAGAAGTTGTTCAAATGGCTTTTTTTTGGCAATCATTAGATGTATTAGCATCATAAAGAGAACTTCTGAAAGGAGTCACGCTTAACATTAATTTCAAATGTTTCTAGGACATTTTAAAGTCATGCGTTATCTACTCTCGTGTAAATAAGGTTCGTTTATCCAAAGAATAATAAAATGTTGTAGAATTTCAACAAATTAGAATTAACAAGATTAGAAATTGTTACTTGGTACAAAAGAAAGCAAGAAATTTTTTTTTTTTACTTTTTTTAATGGAAAAATTAATTTTTCAAATTCATCAAATTTGTTTTATTCGCATCATTCATTCCTATTTTATTAATTTACTTTATTACTTATCTAACAAAAAAAAAACATTATTCTGTCACAGAATCATCGTCTTAATAATTTTTTTGCAAAATAATATTAGACGGGTAATATTTTCTATCAGTTCGCCCCTGAGATGTCTAAAATTCGGTCACGATAATGGAAGTTACGCGAATTGAAAATAACATAAAAAATTATTTCACAGACTTAAAACAGAATGAATCATAAAATCCTTTGGAAAATTGTTTTATCCCTTTTCACACGACATTTCTACATTTGATTCACTCTACTTTGATAAAAAATGTAAGAGAAATCACGAGTTACGCGAATCGATACTAATAAAAATACGCAATGTTTTCCTTACATTTTTCGTGGTTTTCATAGTAAGTACATACTTTTCTCATAAAACTTTGAGTGATATGAGTAGTGAGAGGTTTTTTCTTCAACTTTATCACAGATTCGGATCGATAAAATGAATCAAAATAAGTAAACTATAACAATATGTGTATTGACGTAACCTCCAAAATATTTTCAGAGACATCCATATTCTGATATATATTGTTATGAATATTATAGTTAAATTGAAATAATACTGTGGAAAATTGTACCTTTCTAGCTATATTGTAAGACTGTTAAGCATGAATTCCAAAACAGTGCTCTAAATATTTTAAATATGATGCTAAAATATGCATTTGGTATATGTGGACATGCTCCAAACCCGTTTTTTGGGTATATAATGTTATTTTATTCTGATTTAAGGTCATATAATCTAAATTTTACTTTAAAATACATTATGAGGCACTAAAATGAAGATCTTTACCAAGTTTTATAATGTATATACAAATAGTTTTATTAATATATCCTTTGGACAAAAAAGTGCCCTGTTTTTGGAGAATCACCCATATAGGTGCATATGATTTTACTAATATTATATAATTTTTTGGTAAACAATTATTTTTCATTTGCAATAGTAAATAAAAATAAGAGACATTGCATTCCCCAACTAGATAGGATAACGTGAGGCAGGAAAATTTTTCAGAAAACTTAATAATTAACTACTTTAATAAACTTACAACATTTAATTCTCTATGTATGCGCTCTACATCACACGCTGCTCCTCTGATCGATGAAAACAGATATGAATTTTAAAAATAAAATCACTTGAATCAAAACTCTTCTTTTTGTTTTTTTTCAACTCTTCATTTTAAACTGTATGAAAAAATTGTTTAGGATCATATTCTAAGTAGCATTGATATTAAATTGCAGTAATGAAAACGACAGCAGAAATTTACGTTCCGAAAGATTCTATTGCAGCAATGTTTAAAAAACTACAAAGCCTATGAAAAAGTTATGAATTCACATTTTCGCATTCCTAAGTATATCACGTAAATTTACGTAGGCAAAGTAACTTTGCCTACTTACCGTAAAGGTATTCGGGCGTAAAATACGCTACATATTAGCAGCTATAAGTATGATTGTACTCACGTTTAAATAGATTGTGTATGGCTATGTAAATTTCAATAAGGTTACGTATGTCGCGTAAAGTTAAGAATATAAGGTAACTTTTAGTATGTTCCTAAATTTGAGTAATTCTCCAAACTTCTTGTGGTTTATGCAAATTACGTAATTTCAAGAAGATTATAGCTATAATCCTGTAAAAAAATGCAACGAAACTTACGATAATTACGTTAATTGCGCAAATATTCAAGAAAAAAAATCAAATTGTGGATCTTTGCCTGATCTTAGGGCCTGACTTCAAATGAGGATCGCTGAGACAACATCCCAGCATGAGTTCGTTCGCGTACGTCTATCTTAAGTCCGTATGAATATCGTACCATGCCAGTGTCATCGGTGAGCGAACGCCAAACATTTTTTGCATGGAGAGGGCGAGAGCAAAGAATAAAACATAAAACCAGCAGGTATATTAAACCAACGGAGGTAGAAGTCGACGAGGGCAAACGAAATTGTTCTTTCTGAATTTTTTATTCCTTTTTTCGCCTCTTTGGCTACCGTCAAGTCAAGACCAAATGCTAAGTGTAAAGCCGATTCATCATGAAAAAAGCGAAGTCTAAAAGACGTAAAGCAATAACGTTTGCTAAAAAAGTCAACTATCTCAAATATATGCACAACTGTTAAATTTAAATTGGACTATTTACATCATTTTTATTCCTGCACAATAATTTTCTATCTGTATATTTACCTAAGATGTATGCTATTTACAGAGATTTTTTTAAATTAAAGTTCTAAAAAAACTCAATCATTTTTAGATAAAGTACATATAAAAATTTGAAATCGTGTAGTATTTTTTTCAAGAAGAGACTCTCTTTTTATTTTAGTATGAATGCAACTATATATCAGTGGCAATTAAATTAAACACAAATTAAAGGGGAGTATGAGATGATTTGCAACAGCCCGTGCAGAAATTGCCCTATTTAGCCCCATTTAAAATAGGGTTCTGACAAGGCCCTGACCAGTTTTTCTATTCGGAATAAAATGAAATAAATTATAATATGGTGCTAAGCGGGCAGCATAATAGGACTATATGTAAGTATTAACACAATATGATCTGATTGTTCCGGCTTGCAAATAGTTAGATTATACTCATATACGAATGATAACATAATTTCTCATTACTTGATTTTGACCAGAGTTTTTGGGTAAAGCCACAAGTCGGGTATTCGCCAGATGTACTTTTGTTAAGCCACACTATAACGCTACGCAGCGCTCGCATCGGCGTTCGTGTTTATAACCTATATTGGTCAATCGCATTCGTGTTGTATAAAGTTGAGATGTTTTTTATGTCAAACTTATTAAGTGATAAGACATAATATGGATAAGAAGAGACAGGCTACAGAACGTCTTCGCGTTCGTGTAAAGAAATATCGAATTAGAGAAGAACTGCGAAATGATTCGAGTGACAGTGACAGCGAAATTGCAGCGGATAGCTCTTTAGAAGGTAGATTATTTTTTTTGTTTTGAATATTTGAAGATGTTAAGAGAAAAGGACGAGTAAGTTATTAAATTATCCTTATATCCTTATTTTTACTTCATTTGACTAATACGTATTACGTACGTAAGATATTCTGTATTTGTAAACGTCAACTACGAAAAATTGTTTGCTTTAATTAATCAAAAATGTATTCTAAATGATATTTTAATCGTTAAATAAGAAAAGCGATTTTTTTCTTCAAAATTAATTAGTTTTAAAAACAGAATGTTACGTGTTTTAATCAATATTCACAATTACAGAACCTAATTTGACCAATTTAAGAGAAGCAGAGTTGGAAGATTTTGGAGCAAGTAATTCTGATCATTCATCGAATAATTTATCAGGTAATGATTAATAATTAATATATATTCATAATAACAATTGTGATTGAGGTATCCTGTGTACCATAATACTAGATACGACAAGTAAATTACATTTCTAAAATATGCCCTCTTGTCCAATTCGTTGAAGATTATATTTGAGGTTAGGATCTTGGTTCTGGTGATTGAAAAATAATAATTTTTTTTTAGGCAACCTATAACAATTAAGTGTATTGAAAAGCGACAGATAAATAAATAGTGTCATGTATAATATGAAAAATACTGCATTCACAAATTACTAGGGTCTTTTTAGGTGTTTTGAATTATGTGATTTAAAAATTATAAGAAATTATTGTTAAATACTTTGTTTTCATATAATTATTTATAAAAAAGAAACCATTACTTATATGAGGCACTTTAATATTTTAAACTCGATATCGCGTTTCGTGTGAACGTAAGTTGGGCTTGAAAAAAATGTAAGAAACAATCTTGAGGTTACGCTCACATGGCCTCAAGTAAACAATTATAATTTTTATCGTAAAACTGCATATTCTCATTTTTTTTATTTCATATTATTAATATTCCTAATTACAAGCATAATGTTACTTCACTTATAATTCAGAAAGTTTAAAAATCTTGTATCCGACAAAACATGGCTTTCCCACATATACAATAAATTTATATTTTCTCTATAGATATCATCTTTAGATACTCTCATGGATTCTAATTTCATTCTGACGAAAAGCGTCACGAATATTTTGAAAAAATATTTGTCGAAAGATGTAGCGATGAGGTTTACCAACACGAAACAATCTGGAGATAAGTTTCTATTGAAAAATCACGACTTTCATCGGTGTGTTACAGGTAAGACTATAGAAAAATTTATTTTTAAAAATTATATTATGTTATAAATGTGAATTCTATTGGAGAAACTTTCTACCCATCACAAAATTCAAATAGATTATTTGTTATTTATCTTTAGTCAAAATTAAGATAAGACATTAACATTTTTACTAATCGCATTTAGTTCTCAAATATTTGCAATTAACATACTTTACTTATTTCTGTAAACAGAAGCCGTTATTCAAGCACACTTCGACAAAAAGACGAAAGCAAACGTCTCAGAAAAAGCAGTATTAGACGCAATCAGCGTTGTTCTGTCGAATGCCAAAGATTGGGAGGGTGGCAGAAAAAAACGTCAACAACAAAAATAGCTTCCTTTACAAAATTGTGAGCAAAGTTGGTCAGTTTTGGAATTGTTTCTCATCATAAAAATTGTATTATTATTTTTTGTATTATTGATCTTTCGGCATCATAAAATTGCGTTTTCATAAAATCAGGTAATTTTTATTTATAATCTTAAAGCGATTACAGTTTTTGAAAAAGAGGCATTGACCAGAAAACCTGACAAGGCCCCGACAAGTTTCCCCTACATAGGGTATTGGCGAGTTCAAGCGTTACACCCTTGTCTGGTTCTAGCCAGTTTTTCTGACCAGGACCACACCAGAAGTAGGGCAAACTGACCAGAACCCTACTAGACCCACATCAAGATTTCTGCACGGGAGTTAACAACTTCGAAAGTGTGAAAAGATCGCTTCACACTTACAGTCATTCAAAGTTTCTGTTTTTTTTTTTTCAATCGGATTTTTTTATCAGTAGTAGTTTTTATCGTACAGCTAAAATATCTTTCGTAAATCATATGATTTATTACATCAATTCTTCATTATAAACATAAAATAGCAACTGCATAATTGTTAATTCACATAAGACTGCAAGTACAATCGATTAAATATATATCGAATGTGGGTCAGTATACGGTAGGAATATCAGGATCTGCAAGTGGTTGGTCGATTTCAGGTAAACTTCGTAAAATTATAGTGTTATATATGAGACATTTGGGGTGCGACAGATTTTTGAAAATTTTCAAAATTACGGGAGTTACGCCATGTTGAATTTCGGCATCACATTTTTTTGAAATATCTATATTTCTGCAACCATTGAATGAATTTTGATAAAAATTACAGTTGTTGTAGATAAAAGTATGCGCTTTAGATTAAAATTTCCAAAAAAATTTTGGTTCCTAATTTTGACAAAAAAAATGACCAAAAGAATTTTGAAATCAGTTTTTCGTCTAGAAGAGAAAAAAATTTCTCTTTTCTTGTTAAGGCGATTCAATTCCTTATAATTTCACCTTCAATTTGAAGAAAAAAAAATTGATGGTGACTCTTCTAGATCAAGAGATAATGGCATTTTAGTGGGACCGTGCGCTGCCACGGCCGCGGCGCTGCTCTCTGTGCCGCACAGTGAGGGAAGAGCACATTTTTGGACAAAACCGCCCGACACGTAACATTTATTTAAAGACTTTCAAATTCATTAAAACCTGACATAAATCGATGTAATAACTAACTAAAAATTATTCTCGGTCGGTTAGATTATCCAAAAAATTGTTAATAATGCTATAAAGAAACTAATGAGAACGAAACTCATTTTTTCATTATTTGCAATGATGAGCTACTTAAAATCCATAGATTTTGTATGAAACACGACAGATACCAATGTGCAATTATGATTAGTCAAAAATAGTCACTTTTAACAACTATTTAAACATTTTTAGTAAACAAATACACATTCCGACAATTTTTTCATGATTTTATTGCGTAATCAACTAAGCCTTTTCATAAAATAATGGCAAAATGAGCAATTTGTCTACAGGAAATATTTACATTCAATGAATGATTGTTTACAAACACTTTTTTAAACAGAATCTTATAATTGTAATTAGGAGCTTTTGACGCTTTTAAAAAACATACAACCGAGGGTTTTTGGCAAGACAATACTAGTTTATTTAAAACAAAATTAGTCAATTAATGAAAAAAATGATCACAATGTGTATTTGTTAACAAAAATTGTTTATGAACATTAATGTTCATAATTTTATTATGAACACTCAGAGAAAAAGCACTCCAATATGTTAGAGACGAGGGGAACTCACTCAGACAGCACCCTAATATGTGAGAGGCAAGGGGAACTCACTCAGAAGGCACCGCGATATGTGAGAGGCCAAGGGAACTCACTCAGAAAGCACCCCGATATGTGAGAGGCAAGTGAAGCTCACTCAGAAAGCACCCCGATGTGTGTGAGGCCAAGGGAACTCATCCAGATGACACCCGAATATGTGAGAGGCAAGGGGAACTCACTCATAAAGCACCCCGATATGTGAGAGGCCAAGGGAACTCATTCAGACAGCACCCCAATATGTGAGAGGCAAGGGAAACTCGCTCAAAAAGCACTCCAATATGTAAGAAACGAGGGAAACTCGCTCAAAAAGCACCCCGATATGTGAGAGACGAGGGGAACTTGCTCAGACAGCACCCTAATATGAGAGAGGCAAGGGGAACTCATTCGGAAGGCACCCCGATATGTGAGAGGCCAAGGGAACTCATCCAGAAAGCACCCTAACATGTGAGAGGCAAGGGGAACTCAGTCAGAAAGCACCCCAATATGTGAGAGGCAATGGAAACTCGCTCAAAAAGCACTCCAATATGTGAGAGATGAGGGGAACTT
>CAKNXH010001802.1:26054-36492 GCA_932178445.1 Andricus quercusramuli
AAACTCGCTCAAAAAGCACTCCAATATGTGAGAGATGAGGGGAACTTGCTCAGAAAGCACCCCGATATGTGAGAGGCAAGGGGATTTCACTCAGAAAGCACTTTTTTTGTTTGTTAATCTGACCGACTGAGAATAATTTTTAGTTAGTTATTATATCGATTTATCTCAGTTTTCAATCAATTTGAAAGTCTTTAAATAAATGGTACGTGTCGGGCGGTTTTGTCCAAAAATGTGATCTTCCCTCACTGTGCGACACTGAGAGACCAGCGCCGTTGCAGCGCACGGTCCCACTAAAATGCCATTTTTTCGTGATTTAGAAGAGTCACCATCAATTTTTTTTTCAAATCAAAGGTGAAATTGTAAGGAATTGAATCGTCTTAACAAGAGAAGAGATATTTTTTCCCTTTTTGACGAAAAGCTGATTTCAAAATTATTTTGGTCATTTTTTTGGTCAAAATTGGAAACCAAAATTTTTCTGGAATTTTTAATTTGAAGCGTATACTTTTATCTAAAATACAAACAATTTTTATCGGAATTCGTTCAATGGTTGCAAAAATATAGATACTTCAAAAAAATATGATGCCGAAATTCAACACGGCGTAACTCCCGTAATTTTAACAATTTTCAAAAATCCTTCAGACCCCAAATGTGTCTTATATAAAACTATAATTTCACGAAGTTTACCTGAAATTGAACAACCACTTGCAGATCCTGATATTCTTGACGTATACTGACATATTTCCTGCTAATGATTGTAATGTATTATATAATTTGGTAGTACAATTCATAAAATTGATACTCATCATAGTGTAATAATTATGCCTGATAAGTCCAAGCCTCATTGACGATAAATTAAGAAGTATTCTTGGACTTGAGCGAAGCGGACTGGAAAAAGTGGAATCTTTTTCTCCCTACTAAAGTCAGAAGCGAATGGCAATTTTCCCATCACCTTGGAAGCTGAATTTTAAAGCTTACGAAACAGCAAGGATTGGCAAGCCACTGAATATTTGAAGAAGTATAACAGTTATTGTTACAAATCCATAGACGAGCATGCTTCCAAGGTTCGGCGCGATTGCATAAGGTTTGAAAATCATGCAATGTCCAACAACAATTGTTTGTCTAAGAACAGAAACAGTTGAGGCAGAAACCATGAAATAACAATGAAGAACGTTTACTTGATTGCGAGTTAGAAAATCGTTTTTCTCTGATGTGAGAAAATGTAGAAGAATCGTAATTCAACGTTTAAATGAAAAAATATTCCCGAATAAAAATATATAGTTCCGCTCTAAATTCATACCAAGCAGTCGCAATATTAGAGACTATTCATTTTTCTATGATGCAGTAACTTTTCCCTTAATGCGAAAAATTGTTATGGTAATTTACAAAACTTCTAAAATGATGTGGAGAGTCACTGTACTGCACACAATGTGAATTTTTTTACTTTTAGTATTAATAACGGTGATAAATTGGTTATAGTGTGATTTTTTGTTTTCGTAATTATGAAGATAAGAAATGATGTTTTAAGTTCAAATAAAAACCAATTCTGCCATTTAGGATTTCTATACTTTGATGTAAGAAAATGTTATTTTTGATAAAAAGATGAAAAAGTAACTGTAATCATTATTCACTGAATATTTATAGAATTGACTATCTGTTTTTGTCAACATGTTTTATTGTTAGCTCCATACACAGTTGCCTATGTTTGTTTTAATGATCCCCAAAGAAAAGTTGCTTTCATAAAGTCATTAAAGTCTTTTCAATTCTTGTGAATCAAGGTGATTGTAATTAGTGAGTGGATTGGAAATAAGTATATTTTTTATCGTAGTTCATAAGAAATTAAAAGAGAGTATTTTCAGATAAATATGATCTGAGCCCTGAAGAATTATACAATGAAAATTTTTGTCACGTGTATATGTCTTCGTCTGTATCTAAACTTGAGCCAAATCTGTATGTTCATCAATTCACAATATTATCATCATTATCATCATTATCAACATTATTTAATTTCAGGTTACTGGCATAGGGTATTCGATTCAATGATTCGCCACTTGAGGAATTCTTTGAATTTCGGAATTTTTAAAAATCACTATAGTGTACGTTAAATGAAATTCTGTATAAAAATTAATTGAAGATCCAAATTGCCATAGTAAGTTAAGCGGGAGACGTAGCATATAATTTATGTTTGAAGAAATTAATAATGATGTCTAGAAAAAGTTTCAAGAAACTTCATTTATTTATGCAAAGATATTACTATCTGTTTCAAAAATCCTGGTCCCTTTACAAATCATTGACTAACTCTATAAAAAAACGCTTCAAATAAGGAAAAACATATTGTCAATCTTCATTTTATTACGAATAAGTGCAATATCATTTGATCACGATGCGTCCGTAAGTTTCTATGCAAATTTGCAGTGAAGGTGAAAAACGTGGTTAAAAGCACCCTTCATAACTTTGTCAACTTTTGACCGTTGTATTTCGTGGAAAAATGCATAAATTCTCTTGCGAAAAATCGATTAGTTACCTTGAAGTCTTATTTATGAGTACATTTTCGAAAAATTCGAAAATATTTATAACTTTGGTTTCGGCAGTAAATAAAAGCGGCGGATGCTAACTCGAAAAAAATCAACAAATTTAATAGTTGATTTTCAAAAACAGTTAATTACATCGATAACACGCTATCGCACATCATGGGTTTCCTGTTTTCTTGGGACTGGAGGCACACAAGAAGTCAATGATACTCTTAGCGGGTTCCAGGGTATCGATGTCCTGCTTGATCCTTCCCTCATAAACTGTCTTTTTTTTCTTCAACTTTCGTACATCTGGTAGAATGTCAGCGTGGGTCAACCGACATTGACAATAGTGGACGGCCACCCCTTCAACGTATTGATTACAATTTATTGTGGTCGGCTACCTTAAAAAAAACGAAAAAAAATAATATGCAATAGCACGATAACTTTCGAAAGAATTGACAGATTGGATTGGGCTTTGGTATACTCTTCAAGTGTCCTAAAATGAAGGTCAAGTTCGTTAGCCAGCCATTTTGGATGAAAATTCAAAAATTAGGAGCATTTTGAAAATTTTTAAGACCACTTTTTTCAAAATTTGAAAATTATATGTGCGGCTGTTCATAGTACTCGGAAATTCCAAAAATCTATTCCCACAACATTTTTCAATAAAATGAAAATTGTCAGAATTATAGCATTTTCAAAATCCAAAAGAAGAAACGAAATTTAACATTTTCAGCCAAACAACGCACGATACGGGAAAAAAGTCAAGGCAAGAAAAATGTTTATTTTTGCACGCCCTACAACATCGTCATAACGACTTTTTAAATTTTCTTGAAAAATCGAAAATTCACATTTTCATTGCACGAGAAATAAGGAAAAATCCAAAAATTCAATTTTACGATCAAACTATGCAAGATACGACAAATGATGATTCAACAAAATTTGTGCGTAAAAAACAGATCTACAAATTTGTTATTGGTCACTTTTCGATGGGATGTGTAGTTTTTGTTTTAGGCGTAAAAAAGAACATTAACAGTGAAAAAATCAGCCCGATAAGTGGGCACATTCTCATCAAAACTTTGCTTATTTGATTTCTTTTTCAACTCGTGTGTGTTTTTTCAGAACACTTCATTGTTTTTATGTTCTGAATACTATTTCTCACCATTAAAACAATAAAATAACTATCATTAATGCTCACGGTACTTGAAAATTTGGATTTTACCATCCTCATCCAGAGAAGGTATTAGATTTGTGTAAGATTTGACCCCCCCCCACCCCCACCCACCGCTTTTGTCAAATGTCCATTTTTCAATAATCATTTCAAAATTTATCATGTACATGTTCCAAAAACGACTTAGATACTTTTTTTCTCCCCTTTGCAGGTAGTTGGAAAAAATCTTTCAAATTGTATGATTCATTAGAAAGATACGGAAATATACGCTTAAGTAATGGAATTCCCTTCTTTATTTGATATCAAATACAAATTCAATCATTTTTATCTAAAACACATAGAACATAACATATATTCGTTGCGAAGCGCGACTACCAAATATCGAGCGCGAAGCGCGAGTGTCTTGATGAGAATGTGTTTCTTAAGGTCGAGAGAACCTTAAGTAAATTAGTTCTTTTTATTTAAAACTGACGTAATTAAACCAAAAGCAAGTCATGACGATGGAGTTTACTAAGAGAGTATTAGCTCGCGAAGCGCGCAATAGCGAGCATACGAAGTGCGAAAACCTAGAGGAACCAAGCTTAAAGCGTCAGGCAAATGTGTCCGTGTGCGTAGCGCGAGATGAATACTGAATCGAGCGCGAAGCGCGAGAGCCAACAGGTGCGCGTCCTAGGTGCGCTCAAACTTTCGAGCCGCGCGACAAAATACAAGGGTCGAAAGTTGACCAAGTTACAAAAGGTGCTTTTAAGCACGTTTTTTCACCTTCACTGCAAATTCGCATAGGAAGTTATGGACGCATTGCGATGAAATGACGTTGTCCTTATTCGTAATAGAATGAGGATTGACAAGATGTTTTTAATTTTGTTAACGCTTTTTTTTAATGGGTTATTTCACGATTTGTAGAGGGGCCAGGATTTTTGAAACAGATAGTAGTCATTTTCTTTTCAGATAGTGTGGGACATCATTACGTTCACACTTTATTCATCATGACATTGATTGGCCACTTATTTACCGTTATTCGGACATAATATGCAAAGAGTAGAATGCTACTTTCGTGAATCTTCAATCGTCAATTTTAATTAAAATCGAAATGTTTATGTAGTAAAAAGTATCGTAACCATTTGTAGGCTCATAAATAAAATTCGGGAAAAATAGATTATTAGGTTTTATTTACACCCAAGTGTCTCATAAGAAAAAGATTATTGCCTTCATTGAATTTAATAATGTTAAACAGTATAAAAAAGTATTAATTTAAAAATGTTGTGTGTAATTACTCATCATCTTTATACTACATCTGATCCCAAATTTCTTCTCCTAAAATTTGAGTGAATTTGTAAAAAGTGTTGAATAAAATAAGAATATTTGTCAGCTACTGGATTATTAACTACGCATAATCGATTGGTCTACACAGTTGTGCATATTTGTAACCATGTCAAATATCAAACGTCGAAAATAAGAATATAAAAAAAAAAATTATTCAGATCACGTTTCTACATTCACTATGTCAGTATTTACGTAATCACAAGCTAGCAATTTGTAGACATAAGTGTATAAGGTTATTATTTTTTGATACACACATGTGACCGATAAATTATACCTGATTCTATGTTAAAAAATGTTCCACAGGCTTATTATTGCGTTAGTTGATTTATATTAATGTTTTGAATAATCTACTACAAGAATAAAAAAAAAAATAAATATATATATATATATATATATATAATATAGTAAAGATAATTCTATGTATAAAAATGTAATTATAATATGGAAGGTTATTATGTTCAGACAATATTATATCAAATTAAAATTTAATTACAGAGTAGTGTAATACGTAATCTAACTGTAAGAAAAATGGTCAAGTTGATACTAGATTACACAGAATATGACGAAGCATGAGTTATGCAAGACTTTATGCAATATCACATTGTGGCAAGTAATCCTGGTAAATGTATTTTTCAAATTGGGAACTCTTTAAAACATTGATTTTATTTTTATTTTTTTTATTTTCTTCATATCACACATACGACTTAAAAAGCACTCAGAGTAATCAGAAGTATTATATTTAAAGTAATTTTTAATGTGAAAATTGATACTTTTTTAGTCTATATCGAGTTTCTTGAAACTTCCTTCCACACCGAAGATTTCACTCGCATTCTTCGATTTTCCGGGACGAAGACATTCTTCTACACGTCCGTGAACCTCATCATTGGCAAACCAATCACGATATTCCTTCAATATCTTCTTGCGTTCGTCATAATATTCTAATAGTGTCCCTGATTTTCCGCCAGTTTCATTTGGTAAAATATCCGTGGGAATGAACTTTTCTAAGGTGTCCAATGTAGTGTGAATATGTAGCTAAAAAGTCAATTTGTTGAAAATGGTTAGAAGGAGAAAATTTATAAAATTGGATCTCTTCAAATTTGAGAAAAATTGTAGAAACTTCTCTTATATTTTCAAATTCAGAATGTTACTAAATTTCTATTAATGCAATTTGGAAACTTTGAAGCATATATTTCCTGAAGTTTGATTATTTGAAAATTGCAAGCGCCTCGAAATTTGAATTGGTTCAATATGTACAGCCTACTTCAAACTTGAGCAATTTTTAAAATGATTGATAAAATCGACGAAAATAGACATATTACTTGCTGCAAATTTTTATTGGAAAAACTAAGCCGGCTTCAGGAAAGAATTGTATGGATCAAAATTGTTTATTTAACAAAATTTATATAGAGTTAAATTCTTATCCAAATGTAATGATCAATGGCTGAATTCATTAATTGAAAGATTCTTTACAATTCAGTTTTATTCAGGAAGATATATGTTCACCTAAATAACAACTATAATTCTAAGAGGAAATTTTGTAATAGAACCCAGCCAAACAATATTGTAGGAAACCTTTCAGGGAATAAAATCAGCTCTTGATTATTCATCAAGAGCTGATTTAATTCCCTAATTTTATTTAGCTATTTTCTTTTTTTTTATTATTCATTATTAATTATTCATATTATTATATTACATATATTATGTACTATATATATTATTTATATTTATTTAATTTGTTTTATTTAATTTATTTATCTAGCTGATTTTATTCCATTTTTATTTTAATTGAATTCGATACAATTTGCAGCTTTTACCTGAAATTAGAAATAACATGCAAAATTCTATGAAAAATTTGTTATATAAAATATTTTATATCATACAATTTTCTCCAAAGGAGGCTTAGATTTCTGTTTCAAAATTCGCAGAAATTAATTTTTAATCCATTATCGTCGATTCTTTAAATCATTGTGCCCAGTGGCAGATGCGAACATTTGGCTAAATAAACTAAATTTTGATGGAATGAGCCGCAGAGTAAAATTGTTCATTACCATATTCAGAAGTTCCTTCTTCATAAATGGCTTCATCATAGCCAACATAATATCGATAATTGGTGAAGCATTCATAACATGCAATTGTTTAAGTCGAACTGGAAGTGCATCCTGGAGATAAAAGAGGCATTTTTTTGCAATTGCAGGATTCAAACGTCCCACATGCCCCATAACTGCACCATACATGTCGATCACAATAATGTGACCCGGGACTGTTCCCTCGGTATGAAGCCACATGTCTAATACCATTGTGTAGACTTTTACTGCATCAGCATGTACAAAATGTGATGGTTCAAAGTCCAAAAGTCTTGAATATATTACTTTGTAGCCTTCATTTGTTGCTCCTTTTAGAGGCGTGGAAAGGCTAGAATCAAGGTTATAATTTTTTCAGGCCACGTATTGAGTGTAAATATCTACATTACCGACATTTTCTTCCTAAATGCTCATGTCCAAGCGACATGAGATATCAAGTTTAAAATTTGTCTAATCAAATTAATGATGCTAAGAAAGAATTTTGTAGTCTTAAATGTTTATAATCATGAAACAAATATTTTTTGAAGAGGCAATAATTCGATTTTTCGTAATTATAAACTTTCAGGACGAGAAAAATCTTCCTTGATACATTTTATTTAATTTCCCAAACTTTCAATTCAATATCTCATTTTTTGGGAATAGTAATTCGTAGAAAGAAAATCCGTATTACAGGTATTTATACCTAAAAAATTAATATATTATTTTTTTATTTATATTTATTTATATTTATTTTTTTCCAGAAATAATCTGAGGAGAGCATTTCAGGGATTCTACTAGTATTTATCAGAATTAATTATAACATGGTCAAAATATAGAGAGAGGTGCCACATTTTGTATTAATCCAAACGGTATAATTAAATTTAGCTCTAACTATTACAAAATCATACAAATGTTGTGTGAGGTAATTCTGGCATGAGAAAACTTTTTAGACTGGTTGCCCAAAAATTGTATGTGAACAATTTTTTTTCTTCAAATTGTCGCAATTTCTTTTGAAATAGTGTGTTAAAAAAAATGGATATAGGGGAGCGGGGGCGAATGCGGCGCGGCGGCTAATATGGCGCGTTCGAGTTTTCGGATATAACGCATTTTCTGCTTATGGAGGTAGTTTCATCACTTATATATATGTTTTCAACGTGACATTATTAAAAAATTGGGGTCATCAAATTAATTGCCTGATGTTTACGACGAAAAGTTAGTTTTGGTTCTTTCGCTTGTATTGTCAGAGTAGCTAAAAACAAGTAAAAAATTACAGAAGTTTCTTTTAAACCAGTGGCGTAACTACGTTTAAAAAGTTTCTGTTCGGAGAAGGTGGGGGGCTCTTTAGAGGTGACTAGGGACTTTCTTGAAATTTCGGCAGACATAATCCCTCAAATATGTTGGTAATATTAAACGTAAATATATTCATTTTATTTTTATTATATTTTACCAATTTTTCTTCATAATTTGTTTCTTATTCAATAACTATGAATTGCAATCGGAACGCGCCACATTACTAAACAAGGTAGAACAACTTGGCGCAGATGCACTTTTTGGAAAACACATTAATTAAATTTTTTGATGAACTTCAATTAAATTATCTCCATACATAGAACATTGATAAGATATTGGCCTGCACAAAATATATTTTATTACAATATTTTACTTTATATTTAAATTTCAATCGTGCATTTTTCTTTGTGTGTGCCGTATTCGCCGCGGCTCCCCTATAACTTCTCTTTTTCATAATACTGATGGAATACGTAAAATACAACAACAAAAAATGTACCAAAGTTGCTCTATTTTAAAACGTCTATAGTAATGTAACCACGTTTCGATATTTTGCAAAAAATGTTTTTGTTCTCCAAAATATATAAATATATGTATGTATATATATATTTATATATTTTGGAGAACTTTACTGAAATTAAGTAAGAAAAGAATAAAGTGTCTATATATAATGACAATATCACTGAAAAATTGTGAAAAATGATACCTCACACGTATTTAAAGAGACATAAAGCAAATAGCAATTTTTGAAAAAACGCATATCTATTATAGGGTGATTCATTTCATAAGGCAACAAAATTATTCTCAAATATAAAAACACAAGCTAGCCTAAGTTTCACCGTTTTAGTGAACCAAGTTTTTAACACTAAAGTTCAAAATCAGAATTATTCATAGAAAAATATGAAACAAATAAAAAATTTATTTTCCTTAGAAATTAGTCAAAAATTGTTTATTAAATTATTTATAATGATGGTTATGTAAAAGGGGACGATTTCATATGTATCAAAATTAATTACGTGTATTTTAAAGATATTAGAAACATAAAAAACAACAAAAAATCAACAGAAAAGACAAAACTGCATTAGGGGTCTCTATATGTCATATCCGATTAAAAATTTTTTTGTTTGCAAAATTTTTTCGACTGAAAAGGTACAACAACAAGGCTGTTTTTTACGTGTTTAGATTTGCAAATCATTTTCTCAAATCACTCTAATGCATATAAGCATATATTTCGGAAACGATAATAGTTCCTGAAAAGTACTGAGAGAATCTTTTGTAGGGCATTCAAAGGTGAGCTACTTTTGCTGTGTAAATTTTGCATCTTAAAAAAACTGTCGCCATTTAGCTAATTTTCAACATCTTAATAATTTTCTGACGGATTTTGAGATAGTATGTAATCTTTCACCAGAATAAAGAAGTAATGTTAAATATTTCAGTGGGTTCAGAAAAGCACATAAAAAAAATTCGTGGCCATTTTTTTCTCATTTTTTTTACCTTTAACTTTACGAAACCTGAAGGAAATTTTAAAGGAATCTCCAGTTCAACTTCAGAAGTGATACTGAAATTAAATAGACTTTTCGAGATTTTCTCAGAGTTTAATACAGTTTAATTACATATTTTATGATTAATTAAATGTTTTGAGGTCAAATTGGATAATAATAATTTATTTAAAAATATGAAAATGTCAGTTATAAATATTTGTCACTCAGTGGACAATAATTTCATGAACCATGATGTATCATTAATTTACTTAATCAATTGAATTCAAGTTTTCTCAAAATTAAGAAAATCACCCAAATCTGGAAAATAATAAGGGATTTCATTATAGAAAAATGTTATTTCAGTTATTAAACAATGGAACTATTTTATCTGGTGACAGCCAAACTAGTTTTTATTTCTTGGAAACTTCTCATAGGTATTTGATATTGTTATTATTATACCATTAAGCCTTTTCCCTTCCGGGGTAGGCGTGACTTGTTCGGTTGGAAAGTAGTGGAATAGGTATATAGGTATGAGGTTGATCGGTATATGGGTATAGGGTGGAATGAAAATTTTAAAACTTCTTTTAAAATCTTTTGAAAATTTTCTTT
>CAKNXH010001802.1:36502-79845 GCA_932178445.1 Andricus quercusramuli
CTGACTTCTGAGAGTACTAGAGTTCTTTAAAAATGAAATTCCTTTGATATTTATATTAATTGTTTTTCAACTAACAATTTGGTATCTAATCAAAATTCTCACCATTTTTAAGATGTGAGCAATTTATTGATTCAAACTAACAAACTGAATTATTAGGTTTAATTAGTATTTGTAATTTACGGTGCATTATAAGATTTGAAAAGATTGTTTTTTCCTTCAAAAACTTACGAAACGTTCAATGCCTTCTGTAGTTCCTTTGACTTCTTAACATCTCTATTTGCGAAAAACTCTGGAACATGGGTCCTCATCGTATAATAATTGTCAATGGTTCTTTTTGTTGGTTCGATGGAATAAT
Organism: Andricus quercusramuli; assembly: GCA_932178445.1. NCBI lineage: Eukaryota > Metazoa > Arthropoda > Insecta > Hymenoptera > Cynipidae > Andricus > Andricus quercusramuli. The sequence goes on from CAKNXH010001802.1 coordinate 36,858, forward strand.
AGTTACTATGCAAAACCAAAACTAAATCGATATCTGGTATTTTTGGCAGATGGGGTTGTTTTTTGCTCCATTCTCTTAGAGATTCAATGTCCGATTCCTTGAGCTCCTGATTTTTTTTTAACTCTTCCTCCAAAGTAACAAACTTCCTTGATGCCATAGCTTCAATAAAATACAAGAAAATCTTTTATTCAAAAATACTATATTATAGATATATAATTATATTGTAGAATATAAGGTATGGCTATTTCATGTTTTTTGATCTAGGTTGTTTTCATGTTTTGTAAGGTTTATATATTTTCTCAATACTTACCTAAAGGTATCTGATCTTGTTCACTGAATCATTGAGAATGGACTGAATGCAATTTCAGTTGCCTGAGTTTACGTCTTTGAAAATGGTACGATGACATCACTGAAATACGAGGCTGAACACGAATGGTATGTAATACATGTCTTCATGAACTCGATTGACTTTAAAACATTCACGAATATAATCAGATGACAATCTAAAAGAAGGAAGTGACTGTCAGAAGTTCTAGAAAATTTCGAAATCCTCGTCAGTGAGGACAAAATTAATTTATAATAACAAAACAATTTTTTGGATCAATCTGTATTCGTTATACAAAAATTTGATAGTGATTACTAAAAAAGTAGTTGGTGTAACAAAAAAATATATTTGGCTGAAACAAAACAAAAATGTTCGAGTACCGTATGTTACCTGCGCCAAACATATGACCGCGCATGAGTAGACGCATGAAGACCCAGTTTTCAATATGGCTAGAGAAAGCAACGTATTGTCGATTTAATCTATACAGTTTTATTGTGTTTGACTAGTTTCAAGTATCCTTCGGAAAATTCTACGAGTATCTTGTAAATTGAGAATGTTTGTTCTTAGCTGATAGTTATATTTCTTGATTTCAGTTTAGAATTTAGAAACGTAAACATAGATTCTTTATATTGTTCTACAAAATTAAGCCAAACATTCCTTGTTTAAAGAAAAAGCTAGAAGAACAGAAAATGTTTCAATTCAATAAAATGCATTACATTTGAGGAGCAGTCTTCCGGTTATTCAGAATTTCGTCCAAAATCATGAGTTATCCTGATGAAATTGAATTGTGTTCAATTGAGCAAATTATTTGCAAATTGAACGCATTTTATTGAATTCTTTCATTTTTCCAACTTCAGTATTTTTTCACATAAATAAGATATTTAATTATATCTACAAAATATAAATTCTCCATCAACAAAACCATTTAGTTTCTTCAACTATAGATAATTGTATTGATCATACAAAAATATCGTGGATTCTATAAAATATATTCGCTCAGCCTACAAAATGTTTTGTTGTGTCCACAAATAATTTTTTTCGTTCAACCAAACGATTTTGATGCTTCTAAAGCAACCAAAAAATGTAGTTGGGAAAACAAAACTTTTGTTTAGAAAACTAAACATTTTTCTCAGTGTATCATTCCTGAAATGGATAATTTTTTACAGCTCAGGTCAACAGAGTCTTTTAAAGTTTTATTAGAATTTTAGGGATCGGGAGTCTATGCTTTAAAAACAGAATAAATTTCTTACGATATTGTACGCCGAATAATTTAATTGTACATTCTAATGAATGAATCATTCTCATTAATAAAATTAGGCTTATTAATTAATCAATATCCAATTTTTTAAAGCTTCCCTCAACGCCAAAATGTTGAGTGGCACTCTTGGTTTTTCCAGTACGCTGATGAGATTTGTCCAAAAGTCCATTAATTTCGTCTTGAGCGAATGAGTCGCGACGATCCTCCAAAACTTTGATGCTCGCCTTGTGAACTCCTGCTAGTGGTTCTGCTTTTCCACCCGCTTCATTTGGCAAAATTTTCAAGGGTTGAGCTTTTTAAATATGAGTCTAGACTCTAGGGTGGAGTGTACATGCAGCTGAAAACGGAAATTTAGATAAGACTAGTAGATAAATTTTATTTATTGATATAAATTGAAATGATTTGAAATTAAAACCACATATTTGAAGTAATGGTTATGAGAAGAAAGAAACATTTTTTTCCTGAGACTTACAGATATAATAGATTTCGAATCAACGCGCACAGAAACTGTACGCGTAACGCACCAAAATTGTTAGCATAACACACGGTCATTAGCAAACATCATGCATACACTGTTTAAAATGTTTGAGATATTAGCCCACTCTAACTATACGAGTGGTACACTCTTGAAAATTTCCACATAAAACTTTCACTAAATGTAGTGGAAGTTTATTTCCGAAATGTAGGTTAACGCTACAATACATAATGTTGTACACTGTTAGAAATTTCTGTAGGAATTTTCAGAGACACGTCACTAAAGCTTTATGCAGAAACCGTTTCTAAATTTTCCTAAACTGTAACAGAAATTTCAGCAACGGTAACTCCATACAGCTTCAGTTACATGTTTCGGCAAATTCTGTTACAGTTTAGGAATTTTCAGTTACTGTAACTGAAAATTTTAAGGGGTTGAAAAAATTTTTTCGGTTCATTAATTTTAATATAAAATGTGTAGAATATATTTGTCCTGAGAATATAAATAGAAGAAAAATACGAGTGAAGTTATTACAAACGACTTTCTTATGTATCTATGTTATAATAATACGTACACTCATTGTATCAAATATGTAATCAAAGCCCATCTTTTATGATTAGAAGTTTTCTTTCACATTTGATCAATTGAGTATATTATATAACATAAATATATACGTAGTTATTTACATATAAACTTCGCTCGTATTTAGTCATACTATAATTTATATTTTCAAGACAAATATATACTTCAAATTTATATTAAAATCAATGAACCAAACATTACTGTCTCTTTTTATTACATGTTTCGAAAAATGTACGCACAAAATTGATATAAAATGTTGTTTTATTTTTTATACAAGATAAAAAATCTCAATTAAACTTTCTTATAATATTACTATATCAATATAGTATATGAAATAATATAAAAACACATCAAATTTCTTATATTGTCGGTAAAAAGTTGTCAATTTGTTTTGCTAATTGTAATTAAAAAATAATTTTTAAATGTAGCAAAGAAGAACTTAAGAAAGGTTCTATGCATAAGGTTTTCTAATGTCATATACTCAAAACAGCAATAAAATTCTTTTTGTAACTAATCAAATAAAAACAATTACGGTTTGTTTATTAAAATTGCTATAAAATTAACATCATGGTTTACAAAAAACAATTTCTAACTTGACGAAGAGGCAGATTAGGGGTTATCCACAAAATACGAGATACTTTAGAGGGGGGGGGGGGGGGGTATCAAAGTATCATTCTCCGTGTTAAGTGTGAGGGGCCGTACTTAAATTAGGTGACGGATTATATGCCCTTTCTGAGACCCCCCTCCCTCCTGTAACAAACTGCAACAAAATATTTCTACCCTCCCCCATTCTTTCTGTACGTAATTTTTATTTGCCAAAAATGTTTTACTAGATATTACTGGTAGAATTGGGCAGGGTGTTGAAATATCAGCATTTTAATCTTGTAATTCTTTCAACATAGAATCTTGTACAAACGGAATAAAACAGTATTTCAGATACAAATTTAAAATGTTCAAATTTATTAATTTATTTTAAACAAAGAAATGTCTTTTCTACTATAAAATATGGATTTTTAATAAGACACTTGAATTTTCAACCTAAAAATATAAATACCCAACAAAAAGTGTCATAGTTTATATTTGTATAAAAAACCATGAAATTTATACAAAAACAAATTTTTAAACAAAAAGACGAATTTTCTCTACAAAAATTGAATTTAAATACAAAAAATATGACTTCAGCAAAAAATTATGACTTCAGCCAAAAATTATTTTTCCACGAAACTGATGTATTTTTACACAACAAAAAGGAAATTTTAAACCAAGAAAATTATTTTTTTCCTACCAAAAAAGGAGAAATTTCAACTAAAAAAGATCAATCTTAAAAAATAGAAATGTTACATTTTCAACTGAAAAATTAATTTCAAAAAAAAAAAAAAGACTTTCCCACTAAACATTTAAATTTTTAACCAAAGACATAAGCCTTCGATCAAACAAATAAATTTTTAACAATGTAGTTAAACTTTTACCCAAGTAGTTGCATTTTCAATTTGAAAAAATTAATTTTCAACAAAATAATTAAACTTTCAATCAAAGAGATGAATTTTCAACTAAAAATATAACTGTACCGAAGCGGCTGAATTTATAAAAAAGAAAAAATTTTTTTTAAAAGAGTTTAATTTGCTGTTAAAAAAGATTTAAGTTGACTTTCCACGATCAAAATAAGAAATTTTAACCAAGAAATAAGTTTCTGCGAAAAAAATTAAATGTGTAATCCAAAAAGACGAATTTTTACCCAAAAAGGATGACCTTTTAACAAAATTGTTAAATTCTCTACCCAATAGTTGCATGTGTATCCAAAAAATATGAAATTTCTCTTGAGCAGATGAATTTTTATTTAGAAAGAAAATAAACTTTAAAAAAATATGTAGTTGAATTTTCATCCCGAAAAGATTCCAGTTGACTTTCCGAAATCAAAATATGAAATTTTCAACAAAAAATAAGTTTCTACGAACAAAATTGAATTTTCCATCCAAAAGGACGAATTTTTATACCAAAAGAGATGCATTTTTAACGAAATAGTTCAATTCGCTTCCAAATAGTTGAATTTTTATCCAAGAAAGATGAAATTTGTACTAAAACTTATGCATTTTTAATTAAAAGGACACATTATTTTTTTAAATTTGAACTTTCATCCAGAAAAGCCTTTAGTTCATTTTTTAACACCAAAATGTGAATTTTAAACAAAAAGTAAAATTTCTACGAAATAGTTGAATTATCAACAAAACAGTAGAATTTTCAACCACAAGTATGAATTTTTTACAAAATAATTATATTTTCAACCAAACGCAGTTGCATTTTTATCCAATAAAGATAAAACTTCTCTTGAAGAAGAGGCATTTTTAATTAGGAATTTTTTTTTTTTACATAGTGGAATTTTTATCCGGAAAAGATTTAACTTCTCTTTACAACACCAAAATATACCACTTACGTAGTGTATACAGATACGGCATTTCTTGCCGTATTTTAATTTTGTATTACGGCATTTTAGTCACTGGTCACAGAAGAGTGATCTGTCACATCTCGAACCCCTTTTCCAAGTCTCCGTTCAAAAAATACGAGTGTTAGTGACTGATCACAGAAGAGTGATCGTGAGAATTTGTGATTCGAATCTGAAGATAAACAATTCGCAAATTAGTGATAAAGTGTATTATTATAGGAATATTGAAGTGATGGGGAATTCTTTTATGTGCTTTTAGTGTGTAATGTTCTTGATTATATGACACTTTGTGTGTATTTATAACTTAATATTCCTCACTTTATAATAAAATAGTAAAATATTCTACTATTTTTCCAAAGTAGCAAAAAATAGAATCAGAACAGAAAGTTTCTTATTGACACAAAAATTTTGCCGGACTAGAAACTTTAAATAAGGCAAAATTTGCCGGAGCTCAATACTCGACCTAAAATTTAACGAAAAAATAAATTGTCTAACAAAACAGCAGAATTTTTAACCAAATTAAATTTTCTACAAAATAGTTGAATTTTCTGCTAAATAGTCGAATTTGTAACCAATAGTATGACTTTTTAACAAGATTGTTAAATTTTCAACCAAACAGTTGCATTTATGTCCAAGAAAAATGAAAATCTCAAAAGGATTTCAATAGACTTTTCTACAGAAAAATACAAATTTCAAACAAAAAGTACATTTTTTAGGAAATAGTTGAATTTTGAGCGAAACAGTTGCATTTCTGTCCAAGAAAGATGCAATATTTCTACATTAAAAAATGTGTATGAACCGAATCCATTTCAAATCAGGCGGAACAAATTACAAGGCAGACAAATAGCTAGTGTGCAAACCTAACCTACTTATATCCAAGAGGGCGTCATTTAAAATACAAGTAAATACTACTTAATGAATAGCTGTCTTACCACTTTGTATCAAGTTTAAGTCGGGTAATATTTTGGGACTTAGCCCGTTATAACGATGAATTATATTTCAACTGATATGTCACTTCACTATAATTCACTGTAATTTGTCTGCTAACACGGGCTGCTATGAACGCGACCGAGGTGGATCGTGAATGGAGGAGTGCGCATGCAACTGCGCACTTGTTTCGGTTACGATCACTTATATTTCTGTTACCATTTAGGAATTTTACGAAACTATTTATAATTTTCAGATACCGTTTCTGAAGTTCAATTAAAATTTAGTGAATTTAATGTAAAAGTTACTGAATTGCGTGTTCAGTAACATAATTTCATCAATTTCAGTTACTTTAGTTTCTTAAATGTGTCGGAATTTTCCGAAAATTTCTAACAGTGTAGTTTTCAAACGCAACGGATCATGCAGCGATACATGGGTCGGATCAGGCGCATGCGCACAATTTTCGACTGATAAACGCTACAATACATGTATTGAAATTCTTGACGGTGACTTCACGATTTACGACACTTACAATACATGTATTGCAATTTCGGTATTCCAATACCGTGTTTACAATTTTGCCTTGCGCTTGTATTGTAGAAGTGTTGGAGAATTCCAAACATTTTTAACAGTGTAGGTAAAATTGTAATACTGGTATTGGAAGGTGAACACGCAATATATTTATTGCAATTCCGAAAAATACGCGCCTTTTAATATCCAAGTATTGCAATTTTACTTTAGGGGTCGTGCATAAATTACTGAACACTTTTTTTGGAGAGGGGGGGGGTCTAGCTTAGTGTTACGTAATGCTAAAAAACTACAGGGGAAAGTCGGAAAAAGCTTTATATAGGGGGGGGGGGGTCAAAATTGTCAGGAAATTGCGTTACGTAATTTATGCACGACTCCTTACAATACCGGTGTAGTGATTGTACCTTGCCCTCACCTTAGCCCAAATAACGGGTGATTGTTGTAAGATATGAACTGCGCCTTGTTAGTCTGGTGCATAACGCATTCCACTCAGAGCTCGGCTGTTCTGGTTCGAATCTGAACCTGCTAATTTCGATTTTTGTTTTTAAACTTCCTTCTGCAACATTATATTGCATTTATGTTAATATTAAAATCCCAGAATTTGAAAAAATCACTCACGAATACTTGCTCTATCGCACACCGTCACACACGGACTTTTACACTATTACACACTGAAACACTTTTTTTGAATCGTCACATGTCATTATTTGAAGTTGTTATACATATAATTAGATTTACACCTACATAAATGTAATTCACACCGAACAATCAAAATGTCACGCATGGACGTTTACACTGTTACACATGGAAATTTTCAACAAAACACTTTCGAGTTCACACCGCCATGCACATAATTGCACCTTAACGAATGGACATACACGGAACTTAAGACAAATAAAAGGGAGATAAACGCAACTGCAATACCTACAGAGGTATCAGCTCACTAGGTACATTGTAAGCAAAATATATTCAATAATACTTATTAATAGGGTAATGGAAATGAAAGGAGAAAAGATCTGGGAATAATGTGGATTTATGCCAGGAAAAACATGGGTGGATCAGATATCTAGCTTGAGACAAATCATAGAAAAAGGCTTGACGGTAAACAAAGAAGTTTTCTGTGCATTTGTTTACCTGGAAAAAGCGTTGCATAAGGTTGATGGAAGTAAGCTGTTAGAAGGCCTACAAAGTCAATGTATGGCTCCTAAAAGCCATAGAAGTAATATATGCAAGTAGCAAAGCGTGTGTGAGAGTGATTGACATTGAGTAAGTGGTTCGATATTAGACAAAGTGTTCGAAAAGAGTGTGTTATGCCCTCTTGGATGTTTATTATGTTCATGGCCTAAGAATAGCTCTCTTTGACGAAGAAGGTGTGGATCTCGAGACAGTGAAGGTGCGTGGGTCTGAATTTGCCGATGATAAGGTTGTTATGGCAGAGTCAATCGAAGGCGTTCGGAATTCACGTTGAAGTCCCGGGGTTCGATCCCTGAGCTGGTACATCTGAAAATTTTTCTATGTACGTTCATGATGGGGTCAAAACCAGGCTTTGCTAAATATGTTAAATTGAGCATACTGCACTTATCAGATCAGTTGATTGCAGTACAAAAATAAGTCTGTGACTGATGATGCATACCGGGACTCTTCGATATATTGAAAATGACGCCAGCTCTAAGTGGAATTGTGGTAAATCACACCTTGGCCACGTCTCATGACCGTGAGACCATGTTACCAATCCAAACGAGTATAGTAGAACTGGGACAGCATGCATGTTAGTTACAGATCCCTTGTTCAACGCTGACATATTATAAGAACAAACATGTCTAAGGAGACGTTGGTATCTGCTTCGAGAAGACTCTTCCACTGATTTTACGTCCTAAATGCGGCTCTAAGGGCACGCCTAGGTATGTATAGATTTCTCTAGCAATAATATGTCTGATAGTAGTTGTCCAATCTGAAGTCCATACCAATCTTTTTTGTGTACCCCTTAAAGATATTTGAAGCACTCTAACGTTGCTTTGAACTAGAGGCATAGATCTTCAGGTCAATCATACGAAATACATGAGTGACCTCAGGCTTGCGATGATGAGCGTCGCCGTACAAGTACGCAGGAAAATTGCGTAGTGCTAGAGATAGTGGCAGAAGTCTGATGCAAACGAGCAGAGGGCTCATGATGTTGCCCTGAAGGACGCTCCACTAGAAGGTGACACTGTGCGTTGTCACTCGGTAATTTCCACGTGAGTTAGTGAATCTATATCTCCCAAGGGGCATCACTCTCCATGCATCTCACTGTGTATGTATGAACTTTCAAGCCTTCCAACAGAGAGATGATAATTCTACAAGAGTTTGAACCGAAAGCCTTGCGGTAACCTATCCTGACTATCGATAAGCCGCGCTAGTGAGCTGCTCCACCTTTGCAGATGCATCTAACAATCAGCAGGTTCTCGCGGCAGCCTACTTCACCTCTTTTTTAGCCAAGCTGTTCGTACATCTCTCCCCACACAGGCTTCATTCTTCAAACAATCCTGTCGTTAAGGATAGCTGTAAAGATCTTATACAGCGTATTCAAACAAGGTATTAGTCTGTAGTTCCCTTAGTCGGAAAAGTCGCCTTTCTTTGGTGCGAGTATCGTGCGAAAGAAGAATGGGTACGTCGCTTTTATGAAAAAGCGAAATGTGAAACCAAAAGCGGAAAAGGATACGATGGCAGGACAAAGTTTGCTGCAAAGTATTCTCACTCACAGGAATTTCCAGTAAGAACACTCATCGCTAAGGTAAAGTATATCAGAAATAATCTCTCATAATCTTCTCATCTCAGAGAGCAAGCAATGTAGATCAAGCGACCGGTTGATTTGGCGTCGGAAAACGTCGATAACGAACATCAGTTAGATGAAGCCGCATCACACGATCAAGCAGCAGCAATCGATATTCTTGCACAACCTGATAATGATCCAGTAACACCACATCCTTTAGAGGCAAGTGTCCTGATTCAACCACAGGCACACGCAGAGGTCCGGCAACCAAGAAGGCGATTAAAATGGACATACCATAAGAACAGATATGTTATGCGCCTTCATTTTTTGGCAGAGTAAAGCAGGTGAACTGTGAGGAGAGAGCATGGTCGTATTCTTCTACTGCAATACCCAGAGATTGTGGTCGTGCTTTACTAAAGTTTAGAAATGTAGAACGAACACAAAGGTATTCTCGGCCCTAGATGTACAAATGTAGTATTTGCCCGAGGAAGGGATCGGGATCCGCCATGAAAAATCAGGTTGATTATAGATGTAAGTGAAGCAAGGTGCAAATTGGGCTGATTGACATAATATAAGAAAGGAAATAGAACCAGAAAACTGATACGCCATGTATTTTCAAGCAGATGAAAGAAGATTCTACCGTGAACTTAGTGTAGAGCAAAATAAACAGCAAGAAAAGTCCCACAATTGGAAGAAATGACTAACTACCGGTCAAGTTTTGGAGGAAAACGAACAGCGGATCAATTCTGACGCTGCATTGTTCCAACTAGAAAGCAAGAGCAAGCAAAAACCCTGAAATCGAGCTAACCAACCTCACAGATTCAGATGTTCCAATGGTTTTGAAAAGTAAATTAACTGGGAAACTCCAAGTCTGGACATAGTACAAAATTTATTGTACAAGTTTCTGACGAGTGTGTATTCTGCATTGGAAAGGTGTTCTCAAAAGATCATTGAACACCCAAGATCTGATGCCAGGCTTTTTGCCTGAAGGTACTACGTACATGTTGCCTAAAAACCAGACGCTCAAAATTCATCTGAATTTCGATCGATAACCTGTCTCTCAACGATTTACAAATGCCTTACAGCTGTCATGGTAAATAATGTATATTCTCACTGCAACGAGAATGAAATCCTTACAAGAGAACAAAATGGATGTTATAAAAACTGATGGCGCAGTAAAGATCCAGTCACCACAGAAGCTGTGGCCATGACGATTATGTGCTATTTGGAGATACCTACGAATCCACCGAGCACATTACTGATGGTTGTCGCGTAATAGCTCAGAGAGAAAATACGCACTGACATATAATGCTGTGACAAGCATTATACATCAGTGTTGGTTTCAGAAAATGAAGATTAAATCTTATATTGGAATGTTGAGTACTATCCAGACGGATGATTTTATTCTAGCCAATTGCAACCAGGATCTATAAGTATAGGGAGTTGAAGCATGAATTTAAGACAATATAGATGAATGTGAAACACGCATCTATTCATACCATTGTGATTTTGGCTACCAGTAATGTGCACGCAAGATGCACGGAACATACTGGACATTTAAGAATTAGTAGGGTAGTGGCAGCTTCAACGCTCGCGGCTGCAGTGCAAGGATAACAGCAATAAAAGACGAACTACAAACTACACTTTGCCTCTAATTTTGTACCTACTACAAAATTTTTTCAAAAGATTTCAAACATCGTATTAAATTAATTTATAATATCCTTATATTATTATCAAGCATTTGACTTGGTCCATGGTTAATGAAGAAAAATCGGGTTCAACCGAGAACAAGTTTAAAAACATATAATATATATAATAACAATAAGAGCCTCAGTGGTTCAGGCTGTTAGGCGCTAAGACTTTACGTTAGAGGTCTGAGGTTCGATTCCTGCTGTACCTCTCGAAATTATTCTATGTACTTTTACCGAGGTTCTGATGGCTTGTATCTTATCTTAAGCTGTGGATCTCCCATCATACACTTGGCTACAACCCAACCCGTGGAAGATGGGTAAAAAACTAGGCTTTGCCCAATATGTCAAATTAGGCATACTGCTCTCATCAGATCGTTTTATTGCATTAAAAAAATGCGTCGATTACTGATAATATATACCGGGACTTGCAGACTATTCAATTAATGCAATTTTAACAAAGGGCATAGCAGGATAAGTATGTATAAGCTGCCCCCGGCCGAATCTGTCCAAAATTTTCACCATGAGTTGGTACTAATATGAGGTTTAATTCCCCGGAAGATTATATCTGAGAAATCATTTTTATGGGAGTTATGGGGGTTAGTAGAAAAATCGAAAAACCTCTTTTTCTCGGAAACAGCTGGGCCGATTTCGGTGGGGAAAAAATATGTTATGGGTTTCAATGGAGGGATGTTTTAAAAAAAATATGGGACATTCGAGACAAAAAGAAAAGGTCAAAAAAAAATTTCAAAATTTTTTCAATTTTTTTTCAATGGGAAATTCTTGAGGCACAATCGCCGTTTTTTGCCTAAAAATACCTTGAATTATGCGGAAAAATATGTGCAAGTTTGAGATCAATCGGAGTGGCTGCTCATTGTTAAAAAAATTAAAAATCTCCAGCGTACCACGTTCAATGCACGTCCGCTGATGTATAATGAGGAGTCTGCAAACTTACGCTGGCATTAGACTCCAAACACTTTGAAAATGCTCGTAAATCAGACAAAAATGGTCCCAAAAATTATAGTACCTTCTATTCATCCGGTATTCTCATCTGATGTTCTTTCATATTTTATTTATTTTGTCTCCTGAACTTGTTAATATGATATTCTCTTGTTTTTTCTAGCTCCTCACTGAACAAGGTTTTCATATTGAAACTGTTCCGGATTCGTCACCTTTCTTTTTATACCCTGATTTTCTGTTTGCGCGTATGTACTGGACCGGCCCCGAAATAGCCAGGTAGTCCTTGAGCCTCAACTCGCCTGCCAATAATGAGCGCATGCCACGACATGAAGTGGCGTGAGGAGTTGCGGAGGCGACCTACGTTCTCTTTGAACGCTCCTTCGGTTACATATTTTGGGCATTGTCTTTCCGTACTTGACATGCTGCGGACTTTTCTCACTTTCGCTCGTTTTGTCAAATATTTCGCTTCCTCGCGGCTAAGGAAGCAATTCCTCATCGTACAGAGTAAGGCTACGGTACAGGTATAGTAGTTGAAATTAGAGAAGCTTCAGTCATTCGTTTTATGATTTGAAGTTCTTCCTCAGATCTTCTCTTGTTTTTTCCTTGTTGAGATTCCCCGATCCCGATCTTCTTTTGTTCTTTCTTTGGTTTGATGACTGATTCTTCACAGTATATGGAAAGGTCTTTGTTGAGGAATAGTGGTTTGTATTCGAGATTCGTCACTGTTTCAAACTGAGCACGTTACTTATGCTTTCATTCGTTTTATCAAGTAAACTTGTTCTCTTGTCGTATTCAATTGTTTTCTCGTTTGAAGTAGTTATTTCGATCTTTCTTCATTTTTGTCGAATTTCACGTTGGTCCTCACAACTTTCTTTATTTTATATAAGCAGTCTATGAGATTAGAGAAGCTTCAGTCATTCGTTTTATCATTTGAAATTCTTTCTTGGATCTTCTCTTGTTTTTTCCTTGTTGAGATTTGAGAAACTCAAGTCACTTGTTTTCAGATCTGATTTTGTTCCCGCGACCCCGATCTTGTTTTGTTCTTTCTTCGGTTTGTTGACTGATTCTTCACAGTATAGGGAAAGGTCTTCGTTGAAGAATAGTGATTTGATTTCGAGATTCGTCATTGTTTCAAGTTGAGAACTTTACTTGTGCTTTCATTCGTTTTGTGCCCTGAACTTGTTCTCTTATCGTATTCATTTGTTTTCTCATCCAAAGTAGTTATTTCGATCTTTCTTCGTTTTTGTCGACATTCACAATGAAGATTAAGACGAAGATTAAGAATAATAACGAATAGAAGATACCGAGGATTGTGATAGGCAAGGGGACTTACCGTAAAAAGCACCCCGAATTGTGAGAGGCGAGGGGACTCACTATAAAAAATCACCCCGAATTGTGTACACCTGCTTTTGAAGTAACATTGGAATATTTTGAAGTACTATTGAATTCTTTCGGAATAGTACGCTGGAGATTTTTAATTTTTTTAACCATGAGCAGCCTCTCCGATTGATATCAAACTTTCACATATTTTTCTACATAATTCGAGGTATTTTTAGGCAAAAAATAAGAGAAGAAAAGACGATACCCAAAATATGTAACCGGAGGAGCAAGCGAAGCGAGTAGAGAGAACGTCGGTCGTCTCAGTAACTCCTCACGCCACTTCATGTCGTGGCAAGCGCTCATTGGCAGGCGAGTTGAGGCTCAAGGACTACCTGGCTATTTCGGGGCCGGTCCAGTACATACGCGCAAACAGAAAATCAGGGTATAAAAAGAAAGGTGGCGAATCCGGAACAGTTTCAATATGAAAACCTTGTTCAGTAAGGAGCTAGAAAAAACAAGAGAATATCATATTAACAAGTTCAGGAGACAAAATAAATGAAATATGAAAGAACATCAGATGAGAATACCGGATGAATAGAAGTTACTATAATTTTTGGGGCCATTTTTTCTGATTTGCGAGCATTTTCAAAGTGTTTTGAGTCTAATGTCAGCGTAAGTTTGCAGACTCCTCATTATACATCAGCGGACGTGCATTGAACGTGGTACGCTGGAGATTTTTAATTTTTTTTTATCATGAGCAGCCACTCTGATTGATCTCAAACTTGCACATATCTTTCCTCATAATTCAAGGTATTTTTAGGCAAAAACGGCGTTTGTGCCTCAAGAATTTCCCATTTAAAAAAAATCAAAAAAATTTTGAAATTTTTTTTGACCTTTTCTTTTTGTCTCGAATGTCCCATATTTTTTTCAAAACATCCCTCCATTGAAACCCATAACATATTTTTTCCCCACCAAAATCGGCTCAGCCGTTTCCGAGAAAAAGAGGTTTTTCGATTTTTCTAATAACCCCCATAACTCCCATAAAAATGATTTCTCAGAAATAATCTTCCGGGGAATTGAACCTCATATTAGTACGAACTCATGGTGAAAATGTTGGACAGATTCGGCCGGGGGCAGCTTATACATACTTATCCTGCTATGCCCTTTGTCTTCGATCTATTGTGCTGTAACCATTTTAATTCTGAGAGAAAAATGAGCTTCCTTATTTTGTTATCTATGATTTCTAATATAATTATGGTCAGAATTATATCTAAGGCAGGAAGGGAATTAACAAAGTGTAAACCTGTCAAACGAACTAGGAAAGAAGCTTGAAGATAGCAGAGGAACTTTTTGAAAATCATGGAACTTGTACGAGACACATGGTCCATTCCTGCACCCTTTACATCAACTAGTATCACGTGATCTTTCATAGTTCCTTCTTTCTGTAGGCACAAATCCAAAATCATTGCATGGGTTTTCATAATATCTTTATGAATAAAACCTGAAGCATCCGTGTCCAAAAGTTTCCAAAAGACGATTCGGTATCCTTCTTTTGTTTTTCCCTCTAGAAACGTGGAAAATCTGAAATATAATAGTCTTTGAAGCCACATATAAAATGTCTTTCAATTTGGTCTGAAAAGTTCTATATAGAAGAAGGAATCATTTTCTCATACTTTCATTAAAATATAGATTATTTCCTCAAATAAATTGGCGGGGATGTAAAATTTACAAAATTACAGAAAACTCTCAATAATTTCTTAAATTTGCCGGTAACTATGGAAATTCTGCAAGATTAGGAAGTTTAGCCAATTTTTTTTTTAGAAATTCGACATTTTTCACGGATAAACTTCATAAAATTATTTACAAAAACCTGATGATTCAAACCTTGCAATAATCTTCTGGTCCTTTTCACAAAAACAATCTTTATCATGTCGACGTGCTTATTTTTCACATTTCGGCATGAGTTCACGTGAGGTTAGTGAACATTAAAAATCGAAAACAGAATAATTTATCATTTTAAACTTGCTCCTAAAATCATACTGAAAAACAATTTGGTTGAATATGAAAATTTGTGTTGGCTCAACCATAAAATATGGTTAATATATGGAGAAAAAAAATGTACGGTTGACTCAAACAAATATTTTGGTAGTTAGAGTGTCTAGTTGATTCCATCATAAATTTTGATTGGGCTAATTAAAAATTTTTCTGATCTGCCCAAAATTTGTTTGATTCACTCAAATTTTCATGTATACAATATCCAAGAATATGGAGTTTTTTCGTTCAAGGAATTTTTTCTGAGTACAGATGATTGTGTTGGTATTTATTTGGCATTTTCCATTAATTCCGAAATGTCTGACATTGGCAGTTGGCACGTCATTGATGTCGAAATTACGAGTTTCACATTCCTTTGACTGCTTATCTGCATATGTGATCTGCTTTGTTAGCTGGTTCTAAATTATTGAACCTAAAAATTTGATTTTAATAATCTTTCGAAAGCTATTATAATATGTAGACTCATCATAAAACAAGTTCTTGACCCAACTTTATTTATTATACTTACGCCACGCTTAATGCACTTTGCACTTCAAGCGATGTTGTAACGTCCGTGTTTGTAAAATACTCGGGTATGTGTGTTCTGAATGTAAAATAAGTGTCAATATTGACCTTCGTTGGTTCCAATAAATAATGATTGGTTATTTGTTGAGTAAATCAACGCAATAAATGCTGAAAACTTGTCAACTAAAACCAGTATTTTAAAAAATCGATTTTTTTAAAACACACTTCTTTAAATTGTTCTCTAAAGAAGTCTAATAACTGTTGTCAGAAACATCAGGACTGAATATCTAAATCTATGATTGAATTTTTTGTCTGACGATTCAGTTTACTTTATAGATGATATTTATTTCCATTTATTTCAAAAATGCAAATTCTTGGATTTGTTTGCAGTACAATTCGATTTTCATGGATATAAGACAGAACATATTTCAGAGGAAAAGGATTGCAAATTATAAAATATTACATATTAGATAGTAAAGTCCCTATACCAAAATTGGAAATTGTACATTTTTGTTTCTAATCTATATCCAGTTTTTTGAAGCTGCCTTCAACACCAAAAATATCAGTTACATTTTTGGCTTTTCCAGGACGCAGGGATTCCTTCACACGACTGTTGGCTTCATCTTGTGCAAACCAATCACGAAAGTCCTCTAAATCCTTTTTTCTCGCTTGATGATAGTCATTCAAAGCTCCAGCGTTTCCCCCTGCCTCGTTTGGCAATATTTCCAATGGAATGCATTTTTTCAGAGTATCTTCGGTTGTATGAATATGCAACTGAAATTATTAATTATTTGTTTTTCAGTTTTTTCAAAATATTCATTCAAATGTCTCTCTTAAAATTATTTCCTTGAATATAAAAAAAAGAATAATTTTCTAGAAATAATCACTTTGGCAGAGTATCTACTTTGCCGATGGTAGATATGGAATATTGTCACAAACACTGACTCAAAAATTTGAAAAAATTATAAAGAAATGTACATACGATATCCAAGAGTTCTTTCTTCATGAACGGTTTCATCATAGCAAGAATCAGATCCATGGCAGGTACCGAATTCATAAAATGTAGCCCCTTCAAACGAACTGGCAAGGCATCTTGAAGATAATAAAGAAACTTTTTTGTCGTCATAGGACTCAGACGACCAACATGTCCTAAAGAAATTCCTTGCATGTCTACCAAAATTACATGTCCAGGTGTTGTACCATCAGTTCGTAACCAAAGATCCAAAACCATAGAATAATACTTCAAAATGTCACTATGCACAAAATGTGATGGTTCTGGGTCCAGCATTTTCCAGTAAATGATTTTATATCCTTCTTTGGTTGTCCCCTGCAGAGCTGTGGTAGCACTTGAATTACGTAAGAACAAATTGTAAGAAAAACAAATTGCTAAAAAAGTGTAATATTATCGTGATTTTCAATGATTAGTAGTTGAAATTCATTGTTTTTGCATATAATGTGAGAGAACCTAATGTCCGAATAAACTGAAAATGTAATTTTAATGTCTTCTTGTCCTGATGTTCAATAATTTGACGAAAAGTTCTATTTATTTGAATAAGTCTCACCAACAAATGCACATGTTTACCATTCTTTTATGAATAAACATGCTTGTTTTAACGAATCAACTAAAAATGTCATACCAGTTATCTCTTCATGCGATATATTTGAATTGACATAAAATGCTCAATATCTTAACAATTATCATGAACAAATACTTTTTTTTTCATTTTTTTCATTAATAGGCTTAATCTTTTCGCGGATTCGACTACGAGTGTCTTGCCATCGACACGTTGTTATCATATTTTTCAAAAAGACAAAAACAGTTAACTATTTGAACGATTTTTTTATGATAATTAAATGCCCTTCTTTAACATGTCTACTTAGAAATGCTTACTTTTTTGTTCGAGACGAAGTATTATCTGTTGGTCGGAATTTAATAAACTAAATTAATTTCCATGTGAACGTGTCATGTTGATACATACGTTTGAATAAACGAGCCCCGAGGCGGAAATAAAACCATCCTTCTGTCTTAATGATTATATATTTTGAATAATTATTTTCCTAGAACACATATTTATGTTTTTCTGAACAACTTTCAAGCCGAAAGTTTTTTATTGTTCAAAATTCGCTCAACTCCCCATGAGTTTGAAGATATGAATATATGATTTGTGCAATGTCCCAGGTAAAAATGTTGTTTAAACAAAAATGTTCATATGTTATTGACCCAACCAGTCGTAATTATTCGTTTATGGATTTAATTTTTGTGTCTGAAGGAAAAGGATGCGCAATTAAATTTCTTATAAGAATATAATGCTATTCAGCGAGAAAATTTATAAGTCAGTGTAGAATCCAGGTCATCAATTATTAATTATCGACAGTTTTCAAAGTAGCATTAATAACAGAGAAGACATGTCCAGGGTGTTTTTGTTTCATTTTATTTAAAAAAAAACGTCAGTTTAAAATTATCCGAATTCGGTATATGCCTCTAACAAATGTTTTGAAAAAATAAACAATTGTTACAATAAATTACCGCAAATTTCTGGAAATTATAGAAAATGTATGGCAACCAGTAGTAACATATGGTAATTTAAGGTAATTTCAGTTAACTTTATTTTTACTTTTAATGTATCGAGCGAACTCGACTTCCTAATTTTTTTTTTAATTTTTAATGACTTACGCCACATTTGATGTTTTTTGAAGTTCTTTCGTCGTCCTGATATCTCTGTTTGAAAAAAACTCAGGTACGTGAGTTCTGACTGTATAATAAGCGTCAATTGTACTTTTTGCTGCTTCCATTGAATAATAATTACTATGCAAAAAGAGGGTCAGGTCAGTGTCAGAAATTTTCGGCAAGTGTGGTTGTTTGTCATTCCACTCTCTTAACATTTGAATATCAGACTCTTTTAATTCGGGATTATTCTTCAATTCCTCCTCAAAAGTAATAAACTTAGATGCCATCACTTCCTCTGAGATTTTCTAAACTGGAAAATTAAATTATATTTTCAAACACATTTGATTATTATTTCATAAATACGTTACTTGCAAATTATTAAATACTTGATATTTATGCCATATATCACTTTTACAATGAATAAGAAAATTGTTTAATGAATTAATTGTATGTAATACAAGTAAAATTAAGACTTACCTGTTGCACTTCAATGAAAATTATTTCAACCTTGTATATGAGATAGCTGAGAAAATACTGATCTCTTTGAGATCAGATATCGCAAGCGAACCTGAATAAGAAGAGACTATTAATTAGATGACGAGTTGTGAATGACGTTCTTCATTTAAACGACCAGTCTCCATAATTTTCTGAAATACTTTTCATAGTTATGAATCAATTCGAAGAATGACTTTTGAAAAATAAAAAATCAGATATTCAACTGACAGGTTTCTTTTAAACATTAAGAACATATCACTTGAAAGAAGAAGGATGTACTTACTAGATAAATGAATATAAGGCCGTTGCGACGCGTAAAAAATTTTTGGCATGAATGGCGAGAGCGGGAGAAGGAACTATTTGTACCGAAATTTCGGCACAAATAGCCGGATATACATAGATGCTGCCTGAATTCAAAATTAAGTTATGTTTATTCATGAGTCAAAACCTCAATAACTAAGTCTAAATTAGGTCAAATTGAGAGGAATGAAAATCATGAAAAATTAATTTGTATGGCGGCGAATGAATATAAATCATTCGGATACACGGAAAAAATTACGATTGATTCGATTGCACAAATGAAAATTATGAAAAATTATAATTTGGACAAAACAAAGTCAAATCGAGCATTGATCAGAAAATTTTAAATTAGGTTAAATAACAGGCCAAGCTAACAAACATTTCTAATGAGGCCAGTTCACATAACAATTTGGATGTTTTGAAATTTGGTTAAGCTGCATTATATAGACAAATGGAGAAATTAAATATGTTACGCACTGCAGTCGAAGGAAAATCAGCCAGATGAATGAAGATTCGGTATAATTAAAATTATCGTATGTTAACTAAACATTTGATTTGATATATTTAAAAACAAAGTAAAAGTTAGGCTCGATAATAATTTTGGAAAATGAACAAGAAGCTCAAATAACGATTCGAGTTAGGAAATGTTATGCACAGTGAGAACTCAGTCCAATAAAAATTCGGCCCGAAAGAGATTAGAGCATTGGAGGATTGGAAATAAAGTCAAATATCAATTTGGAAAAATTGAAAAATAATTTGGAAAATTGAAAACTATGTATCCAATTAATTCGAAATTAAGAAATATACATTTTACTGTTATATTTTTTGGTAAAATAACAATTGTGCACAAACTATAGTAAAATATAATGGATTTTTCAGATTATTATGTATGAAATTATTGTTAATTTATTTTAACATAGAGAGATTTGATAAAGATTAAAGTTTCATATCAGGTTTGGACAATTAAAGCGCTCTTAGTCCATTACCAAGCAAACGATTTTTTTCATATATTTTTGAATAAAGACAATTCCAAAAGAATAGCATAGTTATATAAAATAGTAAAACTGGAACAAAAACTTTGTCTAGAAAAAAATTATGGTACAATACTTATCTTCCACAGAACGTGAAGAATTAAAGAGGTCAGTTGATTATGACCAAACGCATAAAAGTAAATGTGAAACTACAAAATAACACCTCGGAAATATCTGACTATGCTTAGAAAGAAAAATCTAACGTATGCACAATGAAAAATATATTTTAATTCTAAACTGATTGCTAGACAATTTTTTTTGTTAACAAAACATTCTCTGTAATTGTGGTACAGAAAAATTTAATCAACGTTCGATTTCAGGTGGAAAAAATATACAAAGTATGCAATTCCTTAAAGTAATATAAGTTTGAAATTATTTTTGAATATCTCATATATAATTATGAAAAATCACTTTATATTTTTTAAACTTAGAATAATACGAAGGAACTTGAATTTTATCTGTATGCTCGAACCAAACTGCCAGGTGTTGCAATAAAAAAAACTATAAACCTCAATATTTTTCCGCCCTTGAAAGATGTGCATATTTTTATCCTGTACTGCACGTAAAGAAGAAATAAGAATCTAAAATTTTTTTAGTTCAGTGTTATAATAGAACTTGCTCTATACACAGTAAAAAGTAAACAAGGAGGAGAGTCTAACCAAAATGCGTTTCATTCAAATTTTTGCAATTTTACTATTATTCTGCTTCATATTTGAAGTAGCTGGACGTGTGCAAATTCTTAAAATTAAAAGTGAGTATAGGCTGGAATTCCATAATTTCGTATATGTGAGAAACTCAGTTCAAATCAATTTTTTCGTGCCGTTTTTAAATTTGATTATATTTTTTTTATTGAATGAATAAATAGAACCCGTGTGGAAAAACTTCAGGGCAGGCGAATGGCTCAGAACATACTCATTTCTAAGTGGTCTAAGTGGCATACGTGCTTTTTTTACTTCTCGTAAAATTTATAGCATGTCTAAGAGAATACAAAATGAGTAATTAAAATTATAAAATAATTTTTCTTTGTTTCATATAATTTTGATTCTACGTCACAGATTGGAACAGATCCGATAGTAATGACCTTCCCATTTCGAAATTTTTTGGGAAGCAGATTTTTGCCAGAGGTCCCGGGTAAAAATATTTGGTCTTAATTTTGTCTTGAATGTCTTCAATATGTCTCCAAGTCCATGATATCTGGTTCCGTCTCACCAGCTAGAAATTGGAGATAGACACACTTCTCTTGCATTTATGGCTGTAAACTGTGCCAAGAGAAGACCAAGTTGACTTGTCTTAAGACAAGAAGTGTGAGTCTTGATAAATATACCGAATTGCTCCTAAAGAAAATCATATTACCCATTTGTGGCTTTAACATTTGCCAGGGTCAAAATTGCGAGAGTTTTTGTTTGTAAATTTTATTGTTCATTATAGACCGCGGGGCAGCCGAGTTGCGGCCCGCTTCAAAAAGAAGAAAAATGTTTGGTTTTGATTTGCAAAACATTGAATTCAATTCTGGATGATAAGATTCACAGCCCTTTGTTGTCCGCGGTGTTATTGAAGAAAAATCAGCCCAAGTATGTGGTGGCAGATTAGAGTCACAGTATATGAAAATTATTATGCAATCCAAAAATTGTAAATACTGGAGCAAACTGTTTTGAGCCGCCATAGAATGTTCCATCGACAAAAATTCTTTCTAAATTGTACAAAAAGGTTAGGTTTCAAATTGTTGAGAACATAATAATATTATTTGCTTTGTCATTTACGATCCCAAAATATTTGTTTTCATTTGTTTCAATTTTAATACTGTTTAGTAAATCGTGAACGTCTAATTGATCATTTGGTAAAGTCGGAACGATAGTTCTTTGCGCATGACGAACCCATATCTACACTCTACTAGTAACACGTATGAACTGTTAAATTTTTCCAGAAGTATCTAGTGAACTGTTTGAGATAGGAAAAAATGGACAAGATTTTTAGATTTGCCATCCACAGAAAATAATTACTGGAGATAAACTTATCAATACATGCAAAATAAATGCCATAAAGATAAATAATATAAATATTCTGTACAGTTTGAAGCGGATTAGTGATGAATCTCAGAGGCCTTGTTCTCAAGACATACATTTTTGTCTTCAAGTCGAAAATATTCCTCTTAAGACATCAAAAACAGTCTGGTTCAGTGTTATGAGCTAGACATATAGAATGACTTGAAATTTTCTTGAATTGGTTTTCACCCAAGACAAAATTGAGACCAAATATTTTAAACCGGGATGTCTCGCCATTTTTTCCGGTATCGGTGAACTATCCTGATTTACGCCAAAATATTTTTCCACACGGGCAAGAAATATTTTAAGAGATTTGAGAAATCTATATAATTATTGAAAACATTTCAGCAACCAAAAAGAATGAAAAGGAAAATCCAAAACGGATCACAAAAGTGAAGATAATATCTACAAAAGCTGATAAAAAATCGCATGAGAAATGCAGAATGTCCGAAAAAAATTTGAGGAAGAAACTAATAATTAAGTGCTCATATACGTAAAGGAATATAAAGGCATGTTATTCACAGTTTACATAGACATACCTATTTTCAATTGTATTGAGAAGAATTCTTACATACATTAAATGAGAAATTGTTGTGAAATAAAAAATTAATCACAGTTAGGTTTAAGAACAAATTTATGCGAAGTTATTTTGAAAGCCTGACACTCTACATATCATCTTTCTAACAGATAAAAGCATTAGTTATGGAGAATTAAATTTGAAAGGAAATTTTAAATTACAATTATAATTCATCACATAGTTGTTGTATGAATTGCATTTCTTTTAGTAGAATTTAAAAATTTTATTTTAGAATTTTGAAAAACTGTGTATACTTTGATATAAAAGCAGGGTTCGCAGCGCAAAAGGAGCTCAAAAAGGAGGAAATAAGGTAATTTTCTCACGAAAAAGGGAGAAAATAGGGGAAAGATTAAACATTAATTTCTACATGTCGGAAAGAAAAAAAAATTATAACAAATGTGACAGTTAGAAAAAAAATTTCAATGATTTTTCAATGATTTCTGTGATTAAAGAATTTATTTTTAAAAATTGGATACTTTCAATGTGAATTTAAAACTACTCTCTTCAGTAGAGAGAAGTGAAAATACTAAAATTAGTCGAATCGTTTGAGTTACAATTTAAGGGTCG
The DNA here is from genome assembly GCA_932178445.1 of Andricus quercusramuli. NCBI lineage: Eukaryota > Metazoa > Arthropoda > Insecta > Hymenoptera > Cynipidae > Andricus > Andricus quercusramuli. The sequence continues at coordinate 60,343 of CAKNXH010001802.1, forward strand.
ACATCCAAAATAAGTGAAGAAACAAATTTTTTATTTGGTAAATATCTTCAGTTGTCTTTTTGAAATTTACAGTCAAAAATTGTAATAATTCGAAAAAAAAATTCTCCTTATTAAAATTTTTTTTAAATGTACTAAAACATGTTTTTTGGATTGATTCGAACCTGAAATTTCTTTAGCTTGAACCCAAGAAACATGTTATTATTTTTTATTCATGAGAAACATTTTTTTCGTGGTGTTTATATCTTTCCAAACTCGCAAAAAAAATAGGAAATACCAAAAATCCTAACTCACGACAAAATTTTTTTTCGAAAAACCAAAATAAAAATGAGATAATTTTTGAACAAAATAGTTGGATTGTTGAATTAAGAACATCAGTTTCTAACCAAAAAGGAGTAATTACATTTTCGTTTCGAAAAATTAATTTTCAATTGAAAAAACTGAATTTTCGCCCAAATTTTTGAATGTTGAAGCCTGAAAGAAGAATTTTCTACAATGCAGCTGATTTTTCAACACAAAAATTATGAATTTTCACTTAAAAAGTTAATTTTCAACTTTTTGATGGAATATGTAGTTTTTGTATTATTTGTAAAAATTACATTAACAGTGAAAAAATCAGCCCGATAAGTGGGCACATTCTCATCAAAACTTTGCTGATTTAATTTCTTTTTCATCTCGTTTGTGTTTTTGTAAAATATCTCATTGTTTTTATGCTCTCAATACTTTTTCTAATCAATAAAAAAATAAAACAACTATCATTAATGCTCACGGTACTTGAAAATTTGTATTTTTACATTCTCATCCAGAGAAGGTATTAGATTTGTGTAAGATTTGCCCCCCCCCCCCCCCCCGGTTTTTCTTCAAATGTCCATGTTTCAGTAATCATTTAAAAATTTATTATATATATGTTCCAAAAACGACTTAGATACTTTTTTACTCCCCTTTTCAGGTAGTTGGAAAAAATCTTTCAAATTGTATTATTTATTAGAAATATACGCTGAATTAATGGAATTTCCTTCATTTCATATCAAATACAAATTTATCCATTTTTATCGGAAGAACATAGAACACAGCATATAGTCGTTGCGAAGCGCGACGACCAAATATCGAGCGCGAAGCGCGAGTGTCTTGATGAGAATGCGTGTTCCTCAAGGTCGATAGAACCTTAAGTAAATTAGCTCTTCTTTTTATGTAAAGCTGACGTAATTAAACCAAAAGCAAGTCATAACGATGAAGTTTACTCAGAGAGTATTAGCTCGCGAAGCGCGCAATAGCGAACATACAAAGTGCGAAAACCCAGAGGAACCAAGCTTAAAGCGTCAGGCAAATGTGTCCGAGCGCGTAGCGCAAGGTGAACACATTATCGAGCGCGAAGCGCGAGATCTAACAGTTGCGCGCCTTAGGTGCGCACAAACTTGCGAGCCGCGCGCGAAGCGCGCGCTGAGAGTGTGCCCGCGAAGCGAGCAGATTTTTTAATTGAGTAATCGTTCCAATTTTATATTGGATAATAACTTCTGTCTCCAGTTTTCACATTTTTAACTTGCTTTAAAATGTTTCATCTTCAATTTTTTTTAAAGAGTATTTATTTTTAATGGTCTGCACTTGAAACGTGTACCTTATTTATTCATAAATAATTTATTTGAATGCTATAATTGATTTAATTATTATTCGATACTGGGTACAATTTCAAATATCGTATATTTGAAGAGAAAAGGGGAAAAAGGGGAAGTTTTTTTGAGAATAGGGGGGAAAAGGGGAATTTCAAGAAAAAAGGGGAAACTAAGAAAAAAGAGCAAGACATTTCACCCTGTGAAAGGTTCCAAAAATATAATTCAGTTTCATACATTGCATTATCATGACGTATATTTATATTTGAGGATAATAATTATATCTTATATTTATATATTTACATTATATATAACGCGAGACGTGGCCATGGGGGTGATTTACCGCGGTCCTACTGGGAGCTGGTATCATTTTTAGATTTTTTGTCAATTGTCCGAAACGAGAAGTGCTAAATTTTCTGGAACTACAATTTTCAGGCAGCAGTCTCCGTTGCTCACTCGAGAACTGACATTGTTCTCTAAGACTTCGATAAACGAACTATATTCGTGATCGAATTTTCGGCTCCGTCCGAATACAACATCAGTGCAAAGGAGAAATAAAAAGAGGAGAGGTATCAAGATCTTAAAAGAGAGCTGCAGCGAGTATACCTAAAATATTCGGTGCGAGTAACTGTCCTTGTGATAGGTGCTTTCGGAGGTGCAAAACTATCACTGGTTCGAAACCTTAAAACCATACCCGCGTGCCAAAAATATGCCAAGGCACTGGCGAGATGGATGCAGAAAGCTCTCATCCTTGAGTCGTTGGATTTCGTCGTGCCCTGTGACCACCCATCTCACGGTTGTGAGACGTGGCCATAGGTGTGATATACTGCGGTTCTACTGGGGGCTATTGACATTTTTTGACACCATGCGGTGGTTGTTTAACTCTTTTTTCAAATTATATATATTGTTAAAAGTTTGTCATAAGGACAACCGCAGGATTTCGCCGGGAGCGGGTGCTAATCTGAAAGATTGCACCCCCTCCCAGCGAAATCGCGGTAAAATTTCAGCTGTAACTACGTCTCACGACCGTGAGATAGGTGGTTACAGTCTGCGATAAATTCAATACGATGATCCGGCAAAAGTCTCGTGCACCTTGAGGACACGGAGCGACCCAAGGACGACCACCTTCTGCATTTTCTCCGCAAGTGTCTCAGCATTTTGTTGACACACAGGGATGCTTTTCAGGCTATTAAACAGTGAAACTTTGGCACCTCCAAAAGCGCCGATGATTAAGATGATTAGCTTAACGGAATATTCGGGATATAACCGTCGCAACTTCCTCATAAGATCTTTATACCTCTCTTTCTTTTCTTTTTCCTTGGCTGTGACGTTTTTGTCAGCTGGTGCCGAAAATTCGATAACGAACATGGTTCGTTTCTCGAAGTCAAGGAGAACTATGTCAGGCCTCGAGTGCGCAACAGAAACAATTGTCGAGAATATGAAGTTCCAGTATATACGGCACATCTCATTATCGACAATTGACTCTATTTCCCTAGGAGCGTTTAGCGGAGCGATATTTGGGCCAATTTCGTAAGAGTGACAGAGATGGTAATAAAGCACTCTTAGTGCCGCATTGTGCCTTTGGATGTAGGTCGTTCCCGCATGAGTTGGACAACTAGATAGTATGTGTCCTAGATGCTCGGGGTGTGCATGACACGCTCTGTAGCTATCATCTGGAATGTCTTGGCTCAAAATTTGGCGACGGTATGCTAAAGTGGGAAAGACACCGTCTTGACATGCCAAAATGAAACCCTTCGTGCCCGACTTCAATCCGGATGATTTAAGGAAAACATACGTTAGCTCATACGACATCGGCTGATCCTCCACATTTCTGTGGAAGATGCCGTGCATCCTCTTGTCGAGGAGCTGTTCGCGGATTTTTTTCTCCTGTGCTGTCTTAATTCGCGCCAACAGGAGTGAGTATTCAAGATGGATAAGATTTGATGCATTTTACTCACCCCTGATATTGAAGTCTAGGCCGACTGTTTCAGCAACCTCCTCCGCTGCTTTGTACAGAAACGCTCCTCTGCCCGCTTCTTCATGTTTCCTGACCATTTTAAGAATATGGTCTTGTCCATTTGCAACTATACGTGCTGTACCCAGAATAATCATGTTATGAAGACATTCAAGATTCAGTATTCCGCGACCACCTAGGCGGCGTGAGATGCAAAGTCGCGGAACAGAAGACTTAAGGTGCATGCTTTTGTTCATGTGCAAAACCTTTCGTGTCCCGACATCAAGGGATCTGAGCTCGTCCTTCGTCCATGGAACCACTCCAAATTAATAGAGTACTACCGGGACGGCAAGCATGTTCGTTGGAGATACTTTGTTCTTAGCCGACACTTCGGAAGACCCAATCTGCCGGATGAGACGTTTGTATCTGCTGTGGAGGGTATTCTTTATAGATGTCATGTCCTGAATGCGGCTCTGTGGCACACTCGTGTATGTATGGGTCTCTCCAGCGCTAAGGTGTCGTATAGCACTTCTGTCGACGATCTCAGGGTCTTCCGGGATACCATTCAGTTTTCCCTTCTTCAAATTAACCTTGGCGCATTTCTCAAACCCGAAATCCATTCCAATCCCTTGAGTGTACTCTTTGACAATGTCTAGATCTATATGTAGTTTCTCTTGACTTCTTGCATAGATCTTGAGATCATTCATGTAAAATACATGAGTGACCTTATGCTTTCGATCTCCAGGTTTGCCACAGAGGTACCCTTCAGAATGGCGAAGTGCGAGAGACAGTGGCAATAATGTGAGGCAAAAGAGAAGGGGGCACATGGTGTCGCCCTGAAACACACCTCTCTGATGGGTTGCAGGAAACTTCTTCCACCAGAAGGTCTTGATACCATCTGGACCTGGAGCGGAATAGTTCTTCATGCCTCTTGATACGTTTTGCACCTCCTCGGTAATGATAGGTGGGCATTCCTCCTCAGCTGCCATGAGGGCATTGCACAGCTCCTTGAAGCTATTTATGTTCTTTGAGTCTTCTTGACGTGGATGTTGGATCTTTAAGGCTTCTCTCCAAAATGCTCCGACCTCCTCTGGTTTGGGCGGATGGTCGGTAGTAACTGGAGTGTCTTGGAAGAGTCAAGATGAGTCACAAAAAAACTGTTGATTTTCTCTGACCCACCTCTCCCTCTGCTATAGACTTCTCCTAGCGTCAGATAGTACTCGTATTCTGTCAACAATATGCTGCCTGATGGTCAGTCGCTTTGAGTTGTTGATTGTGTGATTGTGTGATGATCTGCCAAAGTTCTCGCTGCATTGTGCACACCACAATTGATAGTCCAGAGGTTGGATTCTTCGGAAAAATCTCCAAGGAGCTCATCAACCAGTTCAGTCAGATCTTTGGGCTTGAGAGAAACCTGAATGTTGATGTTTCTCCCAGTCTTGAAGCATCGTTCTTCGTCTATTGGATGCCTGTTCGCGGTTGGTCTCAGTGTCGCCTCTCCTTCTCTGTAGCCGGCTTGTTCTGGCTGCGGTAGAGTAGGCGGTCCGCTTACATAGCCCCTCTTTCGGAGTTGTTCGGCATGGTTTCGCAGACGTTGGCGCGAAAAGTGCGAGAGCTCTGGGTGTTTCTCGCACCATAGAACCTGCAGTCGTGTCATGTAACCTTCTCGCTCGGGGGCCATACTGCTATCATAGCACTCTTGCAGGTTGTCATTGAGTAAATCCGTCCACCCAAAAGTAGTGAGATTCTGCCGGTCCATCGCATTGACTCCGTCTTGATTGGCTCCTCTAACTCTAGGGTAGTCGGCATTGTTGTCCGACCCATTGTCGGGAGCCCTGCGCGTTCGAATGCTTTGAACAGCACTTACTACAACTATGTTTAGAGTTGTCATTGTTGTTCCCACGAGCAGCTAGGGTAATAGGCGAGCGGTGCACCCCTAAAAAGACGTATACAAAAACGAGTTGACCGACCAGATAGTTTCGCCAGGATAAAACCTGTTCTAATCAATGTATTATGTTATTTCGAACAAAAAACCTTAGTGACATTTTTTCTCACCAATGGTCAGTAATTTGTTATTAACAAAAAACTTTCAGAATTGAAAAGGATTAAAAAATCGATACGAAAACACATTTATTATATATTTTGGGTAAAAATAAGCACTTTTCAACTCTTGATATTTTTTCGGAGAACGCTTCGTTTTCAAGCTACGAGCGATTTAAGGTCGAAAAATAACCAAAATGCGCCATTTTCGTAAATTTATTTCTCGGTTTCTACTGGAGCTTTTTGAATTTTCTTTATCCGAGGCTACTCATCGAGAGTTATATTTCCATGCAAAATTTTTTTCATCCTGGCGACTTTCTTTCCCCTTTCAAGATTTGCGATCAAAAACTCGTGAAATTCACCGATTCTCCACGAATCTCCAGACACGGACGTTTTCATACTTTTTATTTCACACTATAAGTGTTTTAATTCTAAACCGTTTATATGGTTCTATACAGGCAAAACAGACAGTAAAATTGATCACCGTCGATTTATTTTTATTCATAAACAGTATGAAGAATTAGCTCCACAAAAAAGTTTAGCTCTTATCACTTCACACGCCGTAAGTGGCTGTTATACCATAAGCTCATTTCATAATATAGGAAAAAAGAAAGCGTATGCCGGATTTTCCAAACTGTCTGATGCAGGCTTTGATGATTTAGCGAACATAGTCGATTTACCTGTACAAAAAGCTTTGGATTCAGTAACGAAATGGTTAAGCGCGATTTATATTCCGAGTAAACCTAAAAGAAAGGAAGCTTTTGAAGGAGAAAATGCAACATCACTAAATCATTTAAGATATAAAATAATAATTATTAAGAATATACGAGTAGACAAATTACCTCCGGCAGAGCCAGCGTTGTTACAGCATAATATGCGTGTTAAATGGTAAGTTAATGAATGGACTCAAGCAAGATCTGCAAACGTAATATCTTTCGATCCGACACGATATTCCTGGATATTACACACTAACGTTCTGGGCTTCAATTATTTTGAAGGAGATACAGCCATGGAAATGTTACAGAAATTCATTTGTTCCTGCAGTGGAAAGTCGCACTGCTGCGATGAGGAAATTTGTTCTTGCTTATCACAAGGATTTAAATGTTGCGATCTATGCTCTTGCTCTATAAAATGTAAAAATCTAGAAATACAAACAGACGATATGGAAGCAGGGACTGAATTTAAGACTGAAGACTAGTTGCTCATCTAATAGATAGAAATAAATATAATTAAAAGTTTATATTTAAGCATAAATGTATATTTTGTATTAATAAATAGTTATTATTATATGCATTTCTTGTAACAACATTAAATTTCTTTATTTTTCATTTAGATGTAAGGTATAATTCGTAACCTTAGATATCTATGCGATACTAACATTAATTAAAAAGTATACAGTAACCTCAAATAAAGAAAATTCAAAAAGCTCCAGTAGAAACCGAGAAAAAAATGTATGAAAATGGCGCATTTCGTGTATTTTTCGACCTTAAATCGCTCGTAGCTCGAAAACAAAGCGTTCTTCAAAAAAATGACAGGAGTTAAAAAGTGCTTATTTTTGCCCAAAATATATAATAAATGTGTTTTCGTATCGATTTTTTTAACTTTTTCCAATTTGCAAGATTTTTGTTAATAACATGTTACTGACAATTGATACGAGAAAATGTTACTGAGGTTTTTTGTTTGCAACAACATAATACATCGATTAGAAAAGGTTTCATCCTGGCGAAACTATCTGGTCAGTCAACTCGTTTTTGTATACGTCTTTTTAGGGGTGCACCGCTCGCCTATAAGGGTTAGTCCATCCTTGTAAAGCCCCGCGAGCAAGGCTAAGGCTGGTACTCTGAGAGGTAGCCCTCTTATTTATATTCCTTACATATACAGACAGAGGAACCAATATAATCTGTATTTTCTCCCAAACTTTTTAAACGATTAATTATGTGATTCTCAAGTAGAGATATTGCCTTACTGTTTAAAAATTCCGTAACATGGTTCTGGATGTTTTGAACTCCTTTCCTTGCAACATCGTGATAATTATAAAGCTCAGCAAAGAAAAGGGAACCCTGAAATTGCAGTAACTGAGAAAAAGCCTCTGCTGGATTGAGATCAGTGCGCATTGGTGCAATCGGTGGACAAACAGCCACTAGTTCTTTGTACTCTCGTTTGTACTCAAAAGCACCATCTTCATCATTAGGATCAAAATCAATTTCGCTGAATAAATCAAATTTGAAGATATTTTCGTGCGTACGTGTGACGACACTCATCTTCAGTATATGGAATTGCAGTAGATTGCTGTAATTCAGCAAAACTAGTAAGAGAATTCACCGGTTTAATGACGCAATCATTATGTTTCGTATTTCGATATTTAGCAAAGCAAGAATGAGTGACAGAAGAACGTTGACAATTATTTTCTGTACCAACTTCGATTTCACTCATAAGAATCTTGACTTGGGTTCCAAACCTATCGTACTCAGTCTGAATGCCAGAAACTCGTTTCTGAAAAATCAGCTACACACGGAAGGCATCTCTTGGGTATTCAATATTCGCCACAAAGAATATTTTAGAAACTGAATCCACCGCTTCGATGGCATTTTCAACCTTATACCTCATTTCGTCGACCACTACGTACACGGATTCTAGCTGACTGGCTGGTCCCACGAAGAAGATGAAAGGTTGCAGTCGCAAACCTTTGTCGTATGCACGAGCCCTCTTCTTATCTATTTGGGTTTGTAAATCAGCTGCAGCATGAAAATAACAAAGTGATAGGTATAGTGATAAGGTAGTACAGAGAAGCATTTTTTAAGACAAATTAATGACAATGTAAATGTAATAAATGTTAATTTTCACCTGAACGTGCAAAATAGAGCTAGATAAAGTTTCTGCTACAGAGGCTTTCTTGTTTCTTGGACTTTCTCCGGTAGGAGCCAAGTTCTGTGTTGCTGCAGTCTCCTTTATACGTTTTTTGCACCCTTTTTTTGGCTTCTGACTCATATTTCATGTGACTTGGCCTTATAAGGGTTGCGTTCATAGAAAAAATAGGGCAACAGCGTCTTGATTTACTGTAAAGAAATGAAATAATTAATCTCAGCTGCAAGATTCACAAAAAATAGTTAAAACTTCTTAATCTCACAACAAATTTGGTGACTTGCTTTTTGGTAGTTTTTCAACTACTTGTAAAATTTGTGTGTCGATAGGACTTTTATTTCCGAGAGCGCTCGACGTTCTCGGTTTTTTGGGGTTATCTGGTGCATTTACAAGAAGAAGAATAATTCGGTCGCGCATGTTGTCCCACTTTTTAACCAAGAGTGAGCTCTTCCCGGAATGCATTCGATCAAAGTCATTTTTCAGCTATGGAAAAAAAGTAATGCACATGATTAGGATATATTTTTCCAATTTCCTTGATTAATTTTACTGCTTTGAATGTATGAAGTAAAAAAATATTGGAGAGAACAGTGGAACGTTCCAGTTCAACAGCTTCGAGCATCGACAAACATGTGTATTTCCTGAAATATTCAGACACCAAGTTTTCCTCGACAATCAGTTCCTGCTGCCGTGCACTGTATGCTCCGACATCAGTACATGACTCAATATCATTGGTCAATGTTTGGATTTACTGTGCGACGTCAGTCGAGATCAAACTCTGCTGATCTTTAATGGGTTCTGGATTTTTTAAGGATACTTTCGAAGCAAATAGGCCCATTTTTCAAATAGTTCTCTTGGTATCGCTGTATGCCTCTACCAGTTTTCCAGTTGCATTTATTTCTACACCTCGGACGTTCGCGTGGGGTATATAATAGAATATAGATCTCTGAATCCTTACCGAATATCTCGTGGATCTTCTTAGAGTATTCCGTAAATGTTTCACTCAAAATCCTGAAAATTAGCGAACATTAATAAAAGAACGTTTTTCGATATGAAAATAAAAGGATATGAAAAATCATACTTAAATTTCTTGATCTGAAGTCCAGTATACACACGCAGTGCTTCCTCTTTTTCTCTTATTATTCTCATAAGAAGAGACGTCACGTTATTTTCTAGTCTTCATTTCTGCTGGAAAAGCTTTAAGATGCGCATACCATCGCTATGCCTCTGCAAGTACTGGATTAAGCTCTAAAGAAAAACAAAATTGATATTGCATTAACTCTAAACAGTTCACTGTGTCAGACTGGGGCTGGTACCTGCTACTGCAGGAATATTTTACCTTGCGAAGTGAGAAAAGTACCATGTGAAACAGGCAAAGCAACAAGCTTATGAAAGTAAAATAATACTAATTAAGATAATACTTGTTACCTGCGTTGACGGGAATTACTACCTGTATAAATGATTTTTCTGAGATTTTTTCTCTGTTTCTACTGCCATTTTTTCAAAGATTTCATACATAATACGAATAATACATTACGCTCCATCTGTCTAAAATAATAAAACTAAGTTGGTACCGATAGAGAAAAGTACGTTCTTACATGTTGAGAAATAATGAATTTCTTGTTATGAAGTACAATTCTATACAGAATCTCCTACCATCTTTTCAGATAATTATATTTACTACGATTTTTGAAAAGTACTTTTCACTGTAAACAAAATATTTTCTAGTAATTTTCATGTTCATTTTACATTTTTACATTTCATCATATTTTCTTTTTTTGAATTCTCCTTCCTTCAATAAATTGTTGACGTCACTTATTCCAATTCATTATCAAGATACATTTCTCAATTGAATATACTTGAATCTATATAATTGTTATTGATCACAACATTTAAACTTAATCAACGAGATTTTCCATATTTATTTTTTTCTTGTTGGCAAAATACAGCTCATGAGATTCAAATACAATCTTTATACCTAAATTAATGAAGTTTCACTAATCACTAATCACAAAAAAATGATTGAGTATTTTTATTAATTCATTTTATTAAAATAAACGATCGATTTTTCATCACCTTATTAATTCAATGTTGAAATAGTAATATTCCCTTAATCGAATAACTTACTTGCTAATTCAACTATTAATATTTCCACTATTTAAGATTTAAAGAAAAGATGATTTTTGCGACTTTTGTTGTCAAGAAATTTTAAAACGTGAGTATTGACTGCGTCACTCAGGCAACTAACGGATAGCAGAATGTGTACATTATTATTTTGTGACAAAAAATTTTAGAGCACAGAATGTGTTATGCACAGTGATTCAAAATGAAAAAAAAAAAGAAGAGTCTTTAGTTATTTTCATTCTAAGAAAGAATCCAATGACGAAATCGTGTTATCTGTATTTCCATTTTTTAATAGTGGGTTCAAAAATAGTACTAATTTTTAAGATCTCAATATGGTTTTCAACAGTGGATCACAATTCAATTATTACAGAAGAAATGCTCGTGTTTCAATTTTTCCAGGTCCAAACATATTTCTGCTGGACTAATTGAGGGACCTGACTCCACAATCTTCTGTACATTCTTCTTGCTGAACGGCGCGTTCGCCCTTGGACACTTTTCAAAAGATTCTCGAATTTTAATTTTGAAATTATAATCCTTACAGACAATTTAATTGCGCGTTCTTTACCAAATAAAACATCTTCTGTCTTTTTTGTCTTTTTTTACTTCAACTTGCTGTAAAACAGCAAATGCTTGGATTTTTTTGTGAAATTCATAGGAAATATTCTCTATGATGTTTTACGTTTGGTACAGGAAATAACATATGAACATGCTAGCTTAAACAAAAGTTATGGTTTTTCACCTGAGATAATCCATAAATCATGCATTCATACCTTGAGGCTCATGAGGAGTCCAGAGTATGAAGGTTTTATTCCAACCGCGCGACCCTTGTCCAGTTTCTTTCTGCTACTCTTTCTTTTAACTCTATAATAAGAGTTTTATTTCTGCATGAACGGAGGACTAACAAAATTCTTTCATTTGTCTATATGCTGAACCTGAAATTTAATCAGCTTGGAGCAAAGAAACTTGTTATCACTTTGCTTTTTTGAAAAACATGTTTTTCATGATTTGGAAATTTTGGGATATTGGGATTTTGGATTTCTTGCGATTTGGCGACGTTTCAAAAACCACGGAAATTTTTTGTCATATTTAAGCAATAAAATTTTTTTTTTGTTCAAGCTGAAGGAGTTTCAAGTTCGACTTATTCAACATTTCAAAAAAGTCTGCATTCAAATAAATACAGAAAAACATGCTTTTTGCACGTTTTCAAAAAATTCTAAATTAAGCAAAAAAAAATCTTTCAAATTTATAATTTTATGTTCGCGTTTACTATAGTAATGACCGTACATATAAAAAAATTCACTAGAATTTTTGAACTGATAGAAAACACGTATTTTAATTTTCGAAAATTTGAATTTTCAAGTCGAAAGAACTGCTTCCTCAATTGTAAGAATTATTGCGCAATATTTAAGAATGTGAATATTTAATAAAATACAAGAATTAAAGTAATTGTATGCAAATGCTAAAAAATCAAATGAAAATCAAAGAAGTGTAATATAATGCAAGAACAGATAAGTAGATAAAAGTTAAAAATAAGAATAAAAAAAGAGATACTTGAAGAACGTGACACACACCACGAAGGCATGATGGATGGGAGGGCGGCCAGTTTACGTGATCAGACATGATCACTCGAGGACGGGGTGGTCTGTCTTATCTGTCCACGCCGGCTGCACCAAAGAAGCCCTGGTCACAAAATTAACTACATTCTTGATTTTCATAAAATATTATCTTCTCAAAAATATAATTCAATATTACAAGAAAAATAATATCAGCAAATAAAACTAATTAATGCAATTAATGCAGTTCAAGGGCTGATCAGAAGATTCACATTAGAGTATTAGACTATCCGAACCAGGCGCGAATCTACATGGTAGCGAAACCGGCGAACACCCTCCCCCCCCCCGGGGGGGGGGGGGGTTAAAACTTACCTTCACTCACTTATTCCTTTTTCACTGGAAAATTGAGCAAAATTATAAATTAAATCAAATTATAATCTGATTTTTAATAATAAAATCTATCTAATCACTTGGCATACCATTTAATCCTACATGCTGTGGAACCTCTTGATAATTTTTATCAACTTCGAAATTTCTATTATTCTAATTTAAAATCATATTTTTAGATACAAAATTCTAAAATAGTTTAATTTCTGAATGCTTGAGACTCAAAAATTGCTTAGCTTCAAAAGTTTAAATTCACAAATAGTTGTTTCAAAGTTTCTGACTTTTTAAATGCTCAATTAGGAACGTTACTAATTTTGAAATTTTCAGTTTGTTATGTTAAGTTTTCAACTATTTCAAACTCATTTGAAACGTACAGTTCGTAATGCTTTTCTTAGAATTATTAACTTTGAACTTGTGCAGCTTTAGAGGTTGTTACTTTTTAAAAGAAAAAAAGCGTTCGGTAGGTTTTTTGCGGATACTATCGTCCTGCATGATTCATTACTCATCTAATATCTATTATAAAAATGTAGTTCCTCAAATAAAATTAAAATAAAATAAAAACCCATCAAATCTTGGAAAACCTATCGAAATCCTGTAAATTTATTGAAATACCTTGAGATCTTTTAAAATCCCTTAAAATCATTAAAATCTTTGGAAATCTCATAAAGTCCGTTACAATCCTTTCCAGATCCCTTGGAATCTGTCTAAATATCCTGCAACCTTATAGGCCCTAAAAAATCCTTTGAAATCTTCCATAATTCCAGGAAATTTTGTAAAACTGCATAAAGCTTTTTTAATTCCTTAAAATTTACGCTGCTTGGAAAATGTCTCAAATTCTCAAAATTTCTTGAAAATTCCCTGGAATGATTGGAAATACTCTAAAATTATGCCTAGAAATTTTGAAGGTGCTTAGGAATTCCTGAGGAAAATCCTAGGAATCTTCTAGGATACTAAATCTATTCAAAATGTTTGAAAGTCTTTTGAAAATTTTGAAATCCTTTAAAATTCCTCAATTCTTGTGAATAAATTCTTTGAAATTTTATGATATTACATGAAATCTGATGATTTTTTTAGAAATGTCTTGAGCATTTAAAATACCTTAGAAATACTAAAATCCTTAAAAATCTGATAAAATTTCTTAAAAATCCTTAGAAATATTAGTCAATCTTGCAAATCCTCTGAAATCCCTCAGAGTCGTTTTCAATATCCTAGAATCTTGTAAATCCTACGAAATCCTTTCGAATCTTTCGAAATTCAAGGAAATTATTTAAAAACGCATAGTTACCAAAGTATTCGAAATTATCTTCAAATCTTTGAAATTCTAGAAAATTCCTTTATCTTTATTAAATTCTTTGTAGATTATATAAATATTATAAAATGTTTTGAATTCCTTTGAAATCTTTAAAATTCTATGCAGTCCCTTCAAATCAATAAAAATGCCCTGATACCTCTTGAATCATGTGAAATAATCTTTTAGAATCTTTTAGAATCTTTAGGAAGTTTTGGAAATTCTTTGCAATTCCATAAATTTGTCCTCATTGTCTGAAAATACCTCAAAATCTGTTAAATAATATTAACTCCCTTAACTGACTCTTGTCCAATCCCTTGGACTGTCGTAAAATTTTTAAACTATTTTAAATTTTGTCTAAACTTTTAAAAGCTTTGAAAATTACTTGGAATAATTTTAATCCTTTGAAATTTTATGAATTCCCTTGAAACCTGTTGAACTTTACGAATAAATAATAATATGTCAAATTTTTAACCTAGAGATATTTAAAGGAAAGAAATTAGGTTTTTTCAGATAATAAAGGAAACCCCAAAGGTCGAAAAAATGCTAATAAAATTGTTTGTTGTGTTGAGCAATTAAAGAAGATTCAATTTTAATTTTCAAAATTCAAATTTAGAAGAGTTTTAATTACCTAAATGCTTTTATTTTGTAGTTTATTATTCAATATTTAAATTGCAATTTGGATGCCAATAGGGACATTATCACGTGCTATAAAATTGGTTAGCAATTGGTCAATTTAATTAGTCATAGCTCTCTGGGGATATAACATTTTATAACGCCGGCCCCTTCAGGTCACTTCTCCGGATCCGCGCCTAATCTGAATTCTAATTTGGATTGTCTATTCTACAACTAGTTATCTAGGCCGAATAAAGTTTTATTTATTTGCCAAGAAAATCTTTCTCATCCATACTTTGAATTTTTTATGACGGATATTGGCACCTGATCTTGAGCAGACTAGACCTTATAGATTGGATGGTCTAGATCGGTGTAGATGAAATCAGATCTGGATTATTTCTGAGGTTATTGAATTCAGAGAAAAGAGGAAATACAGGTATAATACAAATTGTAAAAGATTAGTTTCGACTCTACGACTGTTTTTTTGACCATGAATCAGATAAAAATATAATTATAGCAACTCAGCATTTCATGGCTGCAGTCTACAGCACCGCACACGAATGAAGCTGTGCACGCACCCCTGTCACCGGTTGACCGATCTTGTTGTCATGTATCCTGGACGTTGGCGGCTATTTATTATTCTCGTTTTTCTTGCTGTATTTTAAAGGATTTTAAATTTGAAACCTTTCGAGATGGATTTATGGACTGTTGTTTTAACATCATTTCAAAAATGTAAAGTGATTGAACATCACCCAGAATGGTTTTTTATTCTTGTTAACTCGTCGTACCGAATCACATATTCTCTGTTAGACTCTGCTATAGGGCAGCACGTTACTTACCCATTCACCAGTTACCCAGCTGGACGTTACCTCGTAACCCCAGCTGACTTTACCCTCCTTTATCCATTACCTGCAATGTTCCTTATCCCTAATTCTTTTTGTGTTGTAAGTCTCCGAATAGTTCCCCTAATCAGCGACCTTATAGAAATGAGGAAAAAATTTTAATTAATGCAGTTTAGCATATTTGGTAATCAGAAGTAACTAAATAGGATGAAAGGACCAATTATAAATTATCTAATCATTCCAAAATATTACCTGCTAATTCACTAATCTGTAACCGTAGAACTACGCGATCAGAGTACTACACATTTAAAAATACTCTAATAAAAACCTAATATACATTCAATTTGCCCTTGGAGGCCCGAGATAAAAAATGGAAAAGTGCACCGAATTTAATTCTGAAATAAGATGCCAGAAGGCGGAAACTAGACGATTGAAACTTAAAGACACTAAATACATCACGCAGTTCTTGCAGCCTAATAGGTCCTCAAACGAGAGCGAAAAAAAGGACAAAAAAGAAAAAAGGAAAAGCGAACATATAGTCCTCTCGTTCTATGTCGGTTTCAGGGAGTATGGTCCAGTCCCCTTGTGAAGTGAAGTTCCCTCCGACGGGTAGAGATAGTCATCGACCACCGCCTCGCTCATTGCACTGGTCAGGCGATAATAACACGTTATATTCTCGACTAATATTATTAATCCGCCGTTGGCACTCGTAATTTGCACGATGAAACGGTCATTCGCAGCTTTTATCTCGGCGACTGATATATTTTCCTGGACAGTATCATCTTAATTTTCAATCCCTTCTGAATAAAGCAATTAGTCGCGCAATATAGGTAATTATGATTTGCGAATTGGTCAGCAATATTACATCTCGGACATCAACTTTTCAATGCTTCCAATCCTTTATTCTTTCTTTTTGTTCACGGTTGCACACTAGGCCCCCTCTACCCTCTCCTCTATCCCTACCCACCAAATATTTGTCACCCTCCACTCATCAGCCCCACACCTGTAAATTGATTTTCATTATACAATTATTTTATATATACTCTCAGCCTCTATCGCTCACTTTTCTTGCGCCTCTCGATGCACCTCCCTCACCTCTTAAGGGCACGTCTATATTTCTTCGGCAGCATTTTTAGTTTTTATTGGAAGCAGATTTATTTCAGAGGTCTCACTATTTTCCTACTAAAGTGTAGTGCTTGTTAAGGGACTTTTATTTATTTCAGAAACAGTTTTGCTACCGCCAAAGTTAACATTGGACGGAAATTGAACACAGCAGATTCAAAAGCAGTGAAGAGCTGTGAAGGGTGAAAAATGAAGGGGCCGAAATGAATGTAAAGTTGTAAAGAGTCTATGGCTGTGGCACGTGCGAGACCGCCGACCGCAAAGAAGCGGCTTATAATTCATAGTGGGCAGGTGGGCGAGGCTCTCCATTTGTAGCCCTAACGAGGATCGGTAATTATTACCCACAACTTAATGTCAAGCGGGCCGTGTCAAATTCTGTCACTATTGTCATCATCACCAACCCTCTTTTCTTTATTGTCCTTGTTAAAGTCCGTTTCAAAAAGGCTCATCTCCTTTTTGACTCAAAATATCTCTTTTATTATTTTAAATTCATAGTAAAGAATGTATTTACGCAATAATACTGATTTTTTTGTTGATGAACGTCAATCTTAATTTAAATTTTCAAAGCCTGTGAATGTTAGTCCATACGTACGGTTTCATACATTTGTTGAAGTCCAAATTTGGTATTGGAAGCATCCAAATGCCATTTCAGGTTGAACTTGGTTACCTTCCATGCTTATGCCTCAAACAATTCCCAATTTGAATTTTTAAATTTAAATTTTCGTGGAAACCCACATGCACTTTCCATTTTTTGTAATCCATGGCTACGTGTACCGAAATTTCGGTACAAAGAGACGGTTTTTTTCGGTACGAATAGAGGGAGTTGGGAAAGGAGCTATTTGTACTGAAACTTGGGTACGAATAGCCATATTTTTGCGGTATGTGTAGGCACACCCCTTTTCAATTATTGAGAAGCTTGGACGATTCAAGTTATTGCAATTTTTAATTTACACTTGAAAAATTTTTTCAATTTAAAATTTGTCAATTTGAAGTCTGTCTTCTACTGAAGCTCAACACTGCGATAAATTGAATTTATGAACATGAATTTTCAGTAAATATTATATATTTTTAAAAGCAAAGTTCGTCGCGGCAAAAGCATGTCAGTGTACCTGGATAAATTTCTCAGGAGACAGAAAAAAACCTTTTCAAAAATTGAATTCTCAAACAAAAATTGAAAATAAGAAAGTGCATTCAAGATTTTATGGAGGTTTCAAAGTAGTAAATCTCCGCAGCAATTTTTTGGAAAGAGATGGCGTTTTTTGACTTTTGATTACTCATAAATACGGTAGAAACTGTTTAAAACCATTATTTGTCACTCAACGTATGTAGGGGTCAATTGAGCCCTCGTGGTAACCAAAGGTGGCAGAAAATCCCGGTACTGCTAGTGGCGAGTCCATGGATTTCTTTTTTAATTTTTTACATCCCACTTACAATAAAGCATATGCCTGATACATTAAAAATGCATTCTGAGACAAACAAAAGGCTGAGAAGTCAAAAATTGAATTGAAAAAATCGTTTCCTTAAAAAAAGAAGTTTTTACGAGCACCGAAATTTAGGTACAAATATAGATGTGTCTACTTTTCCAGCTTCCCCTATTAGTACCGAAAAAATTCTGCTATTTGTACCGAAATTTCGGCACACGTAGCCACAGCTTTAAAAAACGGATTTTACACAACTACAGTGTTATTTTTATACAAAATATTAAGTTTATTTCGAGTTTTAATTGTATTTTTTCACTATTGAGTACAAAAATAGAATGTAATTAAATACAAAGCTTTGACATGATTGATCCCAGATCGAGATAAACCCCCACTTCCGGTTCGAATTTGAATATATCCTTTCACCACGATTTCCAGTAGAAAACTTCAACAACTTCAAAAGTATTTTCACTTGTTAGCCTCTTTTGTTCACATGTAAATTTATATTTTAATTATAAAAATGACCCCAGACATGATGGATAGAAAAAGCTTTTCGTTGAAATTGTCGCATCATGATTCATGATAAGCATCACCTGAAGCTTGAGAAAATCAAACTTGACCGAACATTACACGACAGACCTCTCTTTTATACATTTTGTGTGGGGTCCTTCATACATTTTTTATAAGTTCTTTGGAATAATGTTGAAATGCTGCGTCGCGTAATTATTTGATACATTTTATCGACGATGTAAGCGGCAAAGATGAATAACAGGTTATCAGAGATTTCGATCTTGTTCAATTTCTTTGCAGCATTTTTGCAATTTGTTTTGTGGACCGAGTCACACGACGACTAACTTGCTCGATCATTACCCGCTCCGGGAAGTGTCGAGCAAAATTTGCCCTCGTCGGCTACGATAGAAGAGCATCGGTATAGATAGCCAATGGTTCGTTGACATGATGATGGATCATCTGCCTCAGACAGGTAAGTAAATTCGCTTTTACAGCCTGCTCGCCAGAAATCAACTCGTCTGCCTTTTATAAGTGAACCAGTGTATCTGAATCCTGAATTAATTGAAACTTGGAATATAATAATCATAATATTATATTGAATTTAATAATCAAATTTTCATTAATTGCAAAAAATTAAGATTGAAGAAAATAATTGTTTTAATTTCTAACAAGTTTGTTATTAGAGATTAATTTTGAACTCGATTTTTGGCTTTAAAAAAACGTTTCCATTTTTATTTGATGCAAATTTAATTTGTTTATTTATATAATAATTCGATTCACCTTCGACTACCCTACCATATATTTTATAGAGTGACGACCGTGATCCTGATTTTTCTATTAACCAACGAAATTTCTTATCAAGTTGAGAAAGTCATTCTCTAATTTTTTTACGGTGTGAAATTTCTTTCAATTTGAAAAAATTAAGAAACAAAATATAATGTGATATTTAACATCCTTACATCAATAATTTTATGATAAGTTTAAGTTTCGGGGTTCAAATTCACTCCAACATTTTTTTATATGTTTTTGAAACTAACAGGGAATATTTGTCACTTAACTGACAATAATTTGTTGACTCAATATTCAGTGGTGTTGGATACCGCTTTCAAAATTTTTGGTATGTTGCGCAAACATCTCACTTTACAAGGAGAAAAATGAGGTTGAAGAGTTCCATATTCAGTACACAA
>CAKNXH010001802.1:84845-100911 GCA_932178445.1 Andricus quercusramuli
TATACAATAGTAAAATATGTTAAAGAAATAGCAAATTATAAGAAATAAGTGTTGCGAGAGTTGAAACTGTAGAATCTATATATGTTTCGCATTACATTCATATTAAATTTTTCCATGTAAAAAGTGCATACGTTATACGTATTCATACTATATTAGATTAGACTCTTAACCTACTTTTGCGTATTCAAATTATTTTCTAGAACATACTTATATTTTGGAAATAGAAATAGATATAAGTGGAAAGACAAAAGGATTATCTCCACAGGGGACCTAGCATCGAGGGCCTGGAGCAATTTCGAATCGAGTGAGGGGTAGTGTCGCTGCACACTGGAAGGGGAAGGGTACGCAGGTAGCCGTGGAGGAAAAGACGATCGCCCCCAGAGAACGGTTCCCCCACTACGCGGCTTCCCCTCACTGAGTCGAACTGCTGCTGCCGAGGCTAATCAGCGGGAGTCCTTTGTACCTAATGAGGACTAGTATGCAGAATATAACCTTTTTTCAAATGAGCACTTGGTAATTGATGAATATTATATTCAAAATCTGCTAAGGGCCGATTTCACCAACTCCGATTAAGTTGTTAATCCCCGATTATTGTAATTTAATCGGAGCCTTGCGTTCCACCATTTCCGTAACGCTGGTTAAGAGAGTTTAATCATCATTTAATTTAACCGCCCGATTTTGGCTGATTAACGGACGTAATGCGTGATTACCGATGGTAGCACCAAACCTAACCTATAGAATTGCAGTGTGCGTTCAGTATACAGTTCGAAAATGGAACATTTCTTTTATGATGATTTTCTATCATCTGATGATGATGAAGATATTCTGCACATTATCAATAAAAGACCAAGAGTAATTAAAGAACGAGTGAATTATTTATAGACATTGGATGTTCATTAGGGTGGTCCAAAAAATTTTTTTTCGAATTTTTATGGGGACACCCCTCAAATTTGTTCGAATCCGCACAAAAATAAATGCGTTTTTTTTTGTTTTGAAAAAAAATTATATTTAGGGGTGGCGCAAGCCCCATGAAGTTTAACATGTATTTCCCATAAGAAAAAAATACGTTTTTGTAAATCTTATTCAGAATCCTCAATATTATCTCAATCGAGTTGAAACTCATCATTTTTCTTCACAATTAGCCATAGAATACGAATAAAATATCACCCCCATAAGTCTGTTTTATAGGGTCCCAAAGAAGCCCCATAAGTGAAAAAATGGGTTTTGCGAGTTTTTGGCGCTAATTATGATTTTTTTGCGGTTTTTTTAATGCGAATTGTTTTTAATACATGAAATATGACTTTATACTAAATATTATATATTTTCATTAATTGTTTAAACAATTTATTATTGTTTTTAGCAATTTTCTCATGGAATGGAGTTAGAAAGACGCGGTTTTTTCACAAATATTCCTTCTTTGTCCAATTTTCAATTAGAGGGAAGGGATAGTTCATCAATGTTAACAAGAGTGATTGTTTAAACAATTTATTATAATTAAAAATAATATTATATTTGAATAATGCTAGAAAGATGCGGGTTTTTTTTCTGGCTTTTTGTCCAATTTTCATCTGTAGTAAAGTAATAATAAATTTAAGTTAAAAAAATAATTGTTTGAACAATTTATGAAAATTATTAATAATATTATATTTGAATAATGCTAGAAAGATGCGGTTTTTTTTTTAAATTTCTGGCTTTTAGTCCAATTTTCATTTAGAGTGAAGTAATAATAAATT
Source organism: Andricus quercusramuli (assembly GCA_932178445.1). Taxonomy (NCBI): domain Eukaryota; kingdom Metazoa; phylum Arthropoda; class Insecta; order Hymenoptera; family Cynipidae; genus Andricus; species Andricus quercusramuli. The sequence goes on from CAKNXH010001802.1 coordinate 86,579, forward strand.
CAAGTTAACACAATAATTGTTTGAACAATTTATTATAATTATTAATAATATTATATTCGAATAATGCTAGAAAGATGCGTTTTTTTTAATTTCTGGCTTTTTGTTTAATTTTCATATGGAGTAAAGTGATAATGAATTCAAGTTAACAAAATAATTGTTTAAAGAATTTATTATCATTGTTGATAGTATTCCCTTTGCTTAATTGGTAGAATGTTGCAGTTTTTTTCTGAAATTTTTCACTGTTTGTCTATTTTCTATTAGGCGTGTCTTGATAATTAATTAGATTTAGCAAAAATAATTGTTTAAACAAATTATTATTGTTTATGAATATCTTCATGTATATCAATTGCGCCTGATAGTTGCGGTTTTCCGGCAATTTTCACCTTTATGTCCTTTTTTCACTCAGTGAGGTAATAATTAATTAAAGTCAACAAAAAAGTTGTTCAAACAATTTCATATTGTTAATAACAAACTTTTCTTAGATAAGTGCTAGAAAGTGGAGGTTTTTTCTAAAATCTTTCACTTTGCATCGCCTTTTTATTTATGAACAAGTAATAAGTCGGCCACAACAAAAATGATTTTCCGAAAGGTATTGTTGTTTTAAGTGAATTATTTTTGCTCTTTTCACAATGCTTCAAAAAATTAATTCAAAGAAAAAAATCTATTTTACACGAAAGGCAGAAATCAATATTAAATTGTTCAAACAACTTTTTTGTTGACTTTAATTAATTATTACCTCACTAAGTGAAAAAAGAACAGAAAAGTAAACATAGCCGAAAAACCGTAACTATCAGGCGCAATTGATATAGATGAAGATAGTCATAAACAATAATAATTTGTTTGAACAATTATTTTTGCTCAATATAATTAATTATTAAGTCACGCCTAATGAAAAATAAACAAACAGTTGAAAATTTCAGAAAAAACCGCAACATTCTACCAATTGAGCAAAGAGAATATTATCAACAATGATAATAAATTGTTTAAACAATTATTTTGTTGACTTGAATTCATTATTAATTCACTCCAAATGGAAATTAAACAAAAAGCCAGAAATTTGAAGAAAAAAAAACCGCATCTTTCTAGCATTATTCAATTATAATATTATTAATAAGTGTAATAAATTGTTTAAACAATTATTTTGTTAAATTGAATTCATTATTACTTCACTCCGAATGAAAAGTGGACAAAAAATCAGAAATTGAAACAAAAAAACGCATTTTTTCAGCATTATTCAAATATAATATTAATAATTAAAATAAATTGTTTAAACAATTATTTTGCTAACTTGAATTCATTATTACTTCACTCCAAATGAAAATTAAACAAAAAGCCAGAAACTAAAAAAAAATCCGCATCTTTCTAGCATTATTCAAATATAATATTATTTATAATTATAATAAATTGTTTAAACAATCACTATTGTTAACATTAATGAAATATCACTTCCCTCTAATTGAAAATTGGACAACAAATGAAAAATTTGTGAAAAAAACCGCGTCTTTCTAACTGCATTCTATGAGAAAATTGCTAAAAACAATAATAAATTGTTTAAACAATTCATTAAAATATCTAGTTTTCAGTATAAAGTCATATTTTATGTATTAAAAACAATTCGCATTAAAAAAAACCGCAAAAAAATCATAATTAGCGCCAAAAACTCGCAAAACCCATTTTTTCACTTATGGGGTTTCTTTGGGACCCTATAAAACAGACTTATGGGGGTGATATTTGAAAAGTGATATTTTATTCGTATTCTATGGCTAATTGTGAAGAGAAGTGTTGAGTTTCAACTCGATTGAGATAATATTGAGGATTCTGAATAAGATTTACAAAAACGTCTTTTTTTCTTATGGGAAATACATGTTAAACTTCATGGGGCTTGCGCCACCCCTAAATATCATTTTTTTCAAAACAAAAAAAACGCATTTATTTTTGTGCGGATTCGAACAAATTTGGGGGGTGTCCCGATAAAAATTCGAAAAAAAATTTTTCCAATGCATTTTTGGACCACCCTAATGTTCATCCATATTCATTTTCACAAATAAACACAAATAACTGGACAAATCTTCACTCGTCTTCTTTTCTTCGAAGTATGTAGCCAACACGTTACTGTTTGTTCACACGCAATATGACCTCAGCGACCGATGCTCGCGCACGTACTTCACGGGACTTGAAAGTTGACGAATCAGAATCGTCGGATGAAGAGAAAATGGAAGTTATTGTGAAGGGGGTATATGATTAAATAATGGAGAATCAAAACTTGATGATAGGACACGGTGGAACGCATTAGAAGTTAATGTCGGTTAAAACCTTGATTAAAAAATAATCGTGATTAGTTAATCGCCATTTTAATCGATGTTGGTGAAATCGGCCCTAATTATAACGATTCCAGCGATATCTTATTTGAATTAAAAATTGAAAATAAAAGAAGAAATGTTCAAGTTTATGTGAAATTTTATGAACAAATTTTTCAGTATGTTTATCAAATTCACTGCAGTAGCTTTAATTTATTCGTTGGCTGAAATTTGGCCACATTTGAAAACTTATTAACGAACATCAGTTTAGTTTATTTCTCAATCAGTGGCATTTCTCAAAATTATCCTCAAATAATTTTGCGCTCCCATTCTAAAAGTATGAATAGTGTCATCCCTAGCTGAATTTGGAAACTCATTAACAAACATTATACATGTTCTTTATTGCTTAACAGATTTGTTCATGCAAGTTAATTAAAAATACTATTTCAACATATAAAAGCAGAATATGAAGGATTTTCGTGGAGCCAATCTCAAAAGTATCGTCTTTAAGATCTAAATTGAGAAATTCTGAACATTACCAAAACACTAAATTGTATTTGCCCCATTGCGAACAAAATTTAAAAACTGAATTCGGCTGATTTTCAAAATAATTGAATGATTTTGCAGTCATTAAAGAAAAATAATTCTTAGCCAAAATGTTAAATTTTCAATTCAAAACGACAAGTTTCTGGGAAAACAGTTTAGTTTTCAAATCAAAGACATGAACTTTGAACAAAAAAGTTTAAAAGTGTCAACCTGAGAAATGAATTTTTTACTCAAATAATGAGTCTTCAACCACAAAAATGTATTTTTAGCAAACAAACCAATTTTAATCAGAGTTGAATTTTCAACCAAAAAGATTAATTTTCTACCCAAAAAGATTAATTTGTAACAAAATACATGAATTATCACAAAACTATTTGAAATTCAGGAATTTTCAACCAAAGAAATGCATTTTCAACCAAACATGAATAGTTGTATTTATGGTCAAAAATAATTAATTTTCAGCAAAAAAAGTGATTTTTATTAAAAACTGAAAAAATGTTTAGTGAATTATTAATTAGAAAAAAATTTGTGTAAGTTTAAGATATATTTAGAAGTTTTGAGAAGATCTAAACTTGATTTAAAACTGGAAAAGATTACAAAAAATGAAAAACTAAATTCAGATTTTCGAAGATTTCGAAATAAAATTTTGAAGCTTTTTAAGGTTCTTTAAAGGTTTTGAGAAAATAGAAAAATTTCTTAACTTTGCTGGAATAATTTACAATGATCTTTTATTTTTAATAATTAATTTCAAGAGAATATTTAAGAAGACTAAAGAAATTTTCGAATAAAAAATGCTAACTAAACAATTAATAATTTGGAAAAGAATCAAGTAAGGTTAAAATATATCTAGAAGTTTTGGAAAGATTCCTAGGAAAACTAAAAATGAATTTGATTTTTTTTTCAATTTGAAAATAGAATCTGGAAGGGTTAGAAGCAATTTTTTTCTATTTTGCCGGATTTAAAAAAAATTCTACAAAGAATATAACAACATTTGAATTAGATTGCTGGAACATTTTTTTATGATTTTTTAAAACAAATTTTTCAGCGAATATTAAAAACTATTTTAAAATAAATTTTGATGTATACATTAATTTTTCTAGCTTAAAATTGCGTAAAATTATATAATTTCAAAAATTTATACATTTTTTTTATTGATTCTTCAATGTTAAATTATTAAACATTTTGGGTTAGACTTTTTTTCTTTGTCGAGCGAAACATCTTTCTTGGTTAAAAATTCAACTCTTTTCATAAAAATTCTTTTTTTGTTGTTTGAAAATTAGCCTGTTTTGTTTGAGGCTTGAGTTAATAAAAATAAAACAGAAGTGCCACTAGTAACACAATATTTGCCGAATAAAGTTTTTATCTTTTTTTCGGCACCTAAGCAAATACAATTATTTAGTGTTTTGGTAGTGTTCAAAATTTCTAATGTTAGATTTGAAAAATTACACTTTTGAGATTGACTACATATCATGCTTTTTATGTTTTAAAATACTGTTTTTAATTAACTTGCATGAACAAATTGGTTGAGCAGTAAAAAAAATTTATAATGTTTATTAATGAGTTTCCAAATTCAGCTAGGGATGACACTATTCATACTTTTGGACTGGGAGCGCAAAATTATTCAAGGATAATTTTGAGAAATGCTACTGTTTGAGAAATAAACTAAAATGATGTTCGTTAATAGGTTTTCAGATGTGGCCAAATTTCAGCCAACGAATAAATTAAAGCTACTGCTGTAGATCTCATAAAAAAACTGAAAAATCTGTTTATAAAATTTCACATAAACTTGAACATTTCTTCTCTAATTTTCCATTTTTTAATTTTCAGTAACATGTCGTTGGAATCGTTATAATTAGCAGATTTTGAATATTTTCATTATGAATTAGCAAGGTACCCAGTGCGGAATTGACCATCGCCCGCATTTTGATGATTTTGAACCATACCATAATTTGAGACAGAACCTGAAAAAATATTAATGTCATATATGGTAAAAAATATTTAGGATTTGAAGAACGAATTTGTATTTATGTTAAAAATAACATAATATCGACAATATCGGCAGACCAGTATCGCCCCATTGCGGATTATGTGCATTATTAAACAAAAATCAGCCCTGGTACTACGGGCTAATGACAACTTCCGGCCCAATGGTGACACGAACAATGGCACAATCTAGGACTCTAGGGCACAGAACTGACTGTCACAAATAGTAAACCAATGTCTCATGGATATGCGCCGGTTCTTAGCAGGGTATTGGCACGATACTAGCGTAGTACAGTCTACATAAAACGGCAAACCATGTCTCACGATCTTCTGCCGGACCTGGGCGGAGTAATGGCACGATACTAGTGTCGTACAAATTTTAACAAATGGTTAACTGTTTCACCAAGGTTTTTCGCTGGATCTGTGTGGAGTACTGGCATGATACTGATGTAGTGCAGACTATATGCAACGGCAAACTATTGTTCCGCGATTTTGTCCCGGGCCTGGGCGGAGTAATGGCGCGATAACTGGTGTCGTATAAATTTTAACAAAAGTTCGGAGCTATATATATATATATATATATATATATATAGTTAAAAGTTTGTCATAAGGACAACCGCAGGATTTCGCCGGGAGCGGGTGCTAATCTGAAAAAATGCACCCCCTCCCAGCGAATTTGCGGTAAAATTCCAGCTGTAACCACGTCTCACGACCGTGAGATAGGTGGTTACAGTCTGCGATGAATTTAATACGATGATCCGGCAAAAGTCTCGTGCACCCTGAGGACACGGAGCGGCCCAAGGACGACCGCCGTCTGCATTTTCCCCGCAAGTGTCTCAGCATTTTGTTGACACACAGGGATGCTTTTCAGGCTATTAACCAGTGAAACTTATTAAAAAGTTGCGTCCTTTTCTGAAATTTTTTACTTTTTGTCAACTTTTGACTTAGAGCGAGGTAATATTAATAAGAATTCAACAAAAATAATAATTGTTCGAACAAATTATTATTGTTTATAATCATCCTCTTCTATATAAATGCTAGATAGTTGCGGTTGTTTCAGAAAATATTTAACTTTTTCCAATTTTTCACTCAGAGTGAAGCAATATATAATGAAATTTAACAAACAAACCTGTTTCCATCTTTCCCTATATTAATGCGTTGCGTTGCGGTCCACTTTTTACTTAGTAGGATAATAATTAATGCAAGTCAACAAACAGAAATGTTCAAACGGTTATTATAGTTCGTAACCATCTTCTCGTCATTTTTCAAATTTTCTTTAACTTTTCAGTTAGGAACAAATGTGGGCGTCCGCATGAAAAGGGTGCTTATGACCGGCATGGAGTTACGTACATATACTTACGTACATCATACTTCTCCGGCTATATATAGCCGGAGAAGTTCCAGGAATTTTGAGCTCAAGACGAACCCTTTAGGTTGAAAAATGAGTCGCCGGGGCATTTTTTAAGTTGAAAATTCGAAAAACCGCTTTTTGAGTTGGGGAGAGCCATAAGCGCACATTTTTCACTTTTCCTTCGAAAAGAGAATAGACCCATTTACGCTTGCTTTCAGGACATAAATATACTGTCAAAAGATTCAGTATAGGCCCACAAGGGTCTTTTCATGCGGAAATCCATAAATAATAAATATTAATATTGATTTAAACAAAAAGGCTCTGAAGGAAAGTTCATATTTAAGATGATTTATATAGAAAATTTGAAGAATATTTCAAATATCTATTATTATAAGTCAGAGAAATATAATCACAAAAAAGAAAGAGATTGCTTAAGAAACGATTCTCTCTATTGTGTATGTATGCCCTAGCATTTTTCTAAGAGAATATTATCATGTATAATATATATTGTATAATAGTATATAATAATATAATATGATATATATAATATATATTATATATTTCTGAAAATAATAATAAATTGCTTAAACAATTCATGTCAACTTCTAGTTGTCAGTTTCAAGTAGTATTTTATATATTATAGATAAATTGTGTGTTAAAAAACCGCAAAATAATTATAATTAGCGCTAGAAGCTCGTGAAACCCAAATTTTCATTTATGGGGGTTTTGGGACCTCATAGAAGAGACTTATGGGGGTGATATTTGAAAAAAAAGTTTCTATTTGTATTCTATATGGCTAATTGTGAGAAGAAATGTTGAGTTTAAACTCGATTCACCTAAAATTGACGATTATGAATGAAATTTACAAAAACGTCTTTTTTTCTTATGGGAAATACGTGTTAAACTTCATGGGGCTTGCGGAATCTCTAAGTATAATTCTTTTGTCGACAAAATTTGAGGGCGATATGCATACGCATATACTTATAATTGAATCATTGTTGTGCTGCAGTTTACTGTTGTAAATAGAATGAAGTTTTCCAGTCTTTGACAGATATGTAATTAAGAAATTTCGGGGGGGGGGGGGGGGGGGCAAACCCCCCCTGGCTATGCCACTGACTCAGTCACTTTATTAATCTAACAACAATTAAATAACAAATTTCTGTTTAGTAAGAGTGAAATATGTGCATTTACTCGTTATACCTGAAAGACTTATGGTCATTTATAAAAAAAAAAACATCAAACTCCCTTAGGAATTCTACTGCTTGGTCGATTTTTGTCCAAAGAAGGTGTTTTTCCCTATTGTGCGACGCCACGGCACGCCCCATGTATTTCAGCAGGGAGGAAGAGGTTGTAACTACTTTTGACACATACTTTACTTTGATAGTTGGGAAAATATTTAATTAGCGTTCAAAATGTCTGGCGTATTTTTTCTTCGTTACATTACACTTTCCAGCATTATTATATTGTAAATTTTTTATTCTACAATGTTTATATTGTTTCAAAAAATGACAGTAATATGACGGTGACTGTAGCTCAGAGTATCAATTAATAATTAAATGTCAAATAATAAAGCAGTGAAAAGACGTTTTTTAAGTAATAAAATATGTTCCGTGATAATATGAGCAACACCTTACAAAAAACACGTCGAAATCACATTTCGATCATAATTTGTAGGACATTTAAGTAAAAGCGCGGTACCATACCTTACTCTCCCATAGGAGTTCTTAAAATTATAATATTTTCGGATAGAGATGTCAAGTTCGTAATTTCTATACTAATGAATTATTGATTACTTTATTTTCAATTTTTGATGTCTGCTCACCTCGTGAACTTATGTGGATATGGTTGTTTCTGTAAAAAGAAACGGAAGATTAATTTAAGGTTTTATTCGTAACGTTTTTGTTACCATTATTTTGGAAAATTCTCATAGGTACCGGAAAGCCTCAGAAATTACTCAGCGTTTCATATAATTTCCGAGATAATTTCAGAAATTTGACATCCCTGTTTGTGGATGATGAAAACAGAAATTTTGCGTCTCAGATTTCAAATTATGTTCTCATTCTAATATCACAGGAATAAATTTCCCCGATTTTCTTAACAATATGGAGGCACAGGAGTTTAAAATTTTTTATTTAATAATCAATAAAAAATTTCAAAAGTCTTGAGAACGCTGTTTCTTTCCTAGGAAGCCTGCTAATGTAGATATTTAGGGTGATTTTGGTAATAGGTTGGTTGATAAAAAAAAAAAAATTATATTTCAACTATTGTCAGTATCTCTATCTGTGGGAGTTGGTCCATCGAAAAGCATCTTTCCGCTTCTGTGGAGCGACTAATACTAATTCACAGTAGCTAAGTATCCAACGGACAGAAGTTGAAAGAGAGATCGTTTAGATTTTGGAACCAATGGCTGATTAAACTGTTGAGGTCGAACTCCTGCCGTCCCTACTCCACCCCAGGCAGTCCAAAACGGATAATCACTTGTTTCCTAAACCCGCGAAGTGTATGGCCCAGCTTGACCGCAAGATAAATACCGAAGCCTTAACGAATTAACGTAATCCTTTTTAAATAATAAACCCTCGTTAAGTGTAATGAATCCGGTGGGAAAATGAGATGTAGTCTCAGACTGAACATTCTCCAGGAGATGAAAAAGCAAACTGAGAAGAGAAAGACAGAAAGAGGAGTTTGAGTCTAGAATCGAAAAATACTTGGGACTTACTGGCCCTCCTTAGGCTCATTTGCCTCAGGCTTGGATATTTGGATACACATAATCCCCTTTCTTCGACTAAATTTTCTCCCGCCTTAATCTACCTGACTACAGGGTGACAAATAATATCAAGTTGCCCGCGTGGCAGGATTAAAAAAACCCACTGTCTGATTTGAGCACCAAGCGCTCCCGAAAGTTGAAGGATGGTCTCTCACAAATTCTCCTTTTTTAATTTACTTTCAGTTTTGTAAGACCTTCCTTCGGAAAGAATTATTTTCTACATCGACAACTTGAAAGACATTTTTCATTATTTTATTAAAAGATTTTATATCTATAGATGTGGGTGTCCGCATGAAAAGGGCTCTCATTGTCGGTTTTAGTTCAGGAGATATTCGCGGTTTTCTAAGTCGAGGTCGAAATTATTATTTTTGGTTTTGGTAACCGGAAGTAGGCATATTTATAAATAGAATAGGGTTCATTCTGAGCCTAAAATGCCAGCAACATATCCGACTATATGTCTCTATACGTAACTCCATACCACTCATAAGGACCCTTTTCATGCCGTCGCCCACATATAGTTAGTAATTGCTTAATTGAATTTTTTTTATTTCACGGAAAATTGCAGAAGGTATTTTATGGCATTCGTTCAATTATACAGAGTACAACATTTTTGGGTTTTTTTCATATATTTACAACAGGTCTGCCGTGATTTGGAAGAACACCTTTAACTGCATTTCGGATAAGTCCCTTGAGCCGCCTACCGTTAACTGCGTTCAGGTGACTTATCCGAATTGCAGTTAACGGTTTTCTTCCAAATCACGGCAGAGGTGATGTAAAAGTATTTTGCTCTAAAATCAAGTTGAAATAAATTTCTTTTTCATTGTCAAGCAAACAGATATTTTATCTTGATGGGATTATTCTATACGTGAGCTTTTCTGAAAAAATACTCGCAGAGGAAAATGATGAGGATCTAGTAAAAAGAGTCTAACCGTCTAGGTGAAATCGAATTAGAATTCTGTAAAGATGTAATTTGGAGGATGGTATCAATTCTTTATTAACAAAAATATTTCAAGGATGTTACTAAAGAATTAGGTGATATATTATAATGATCCGTATTTTTATTCCTATATTTCCAAATTTATTCCATTTACATTCCATGTATGATATTTTATCAAAATATCGAGATGAAAAATCAATCGAACCATTTGAGGGAAGTTAAAGAAGTTGTGGTTTGGCATCCAAAAGAATAAATAAAAAAATATCAAAATATATAATTAATATCTTTTGTTCCGTTTCCAAAGAGAATTGAGAAAGTTTTCCAATTTGACAGAAAATCATGGCCAGTTCTAATTTTTTGTTCTTCTTACTACCAAAATCTATAGTAACAGCCAATTCGTCACGATTTCTTAACTTATAGGATTTAAAAAAAAATTTTCAGATAAGAAAAAGTAGCCGGAGATACTAGCCGATTTTGAATTATGCTCCTTCCTCTTCTAATATATTTTCAACCTATTTTCATTTGTATCTTCTGTCCTTATTGATTTGTAACCTATTTCCTTCTGTCCACGTCTTTCCTATTCTATATTGAGCTGATTTCAATTTCTCTTTTGCCGTTTTATTCCATATAAAATCTACTTATTTTTATATATTTTTGTCGTGATTTGCTTTTAAAATGATACCATTTGATCAATTTCAATATTTTATTCTACACATCTCCATCCCCATATTACATGCTGAACCTATATGTGATTCTATCCCTTTTTGCTAAAATGAATTCTGAAACACTTTATTTGGATCCTTTTTGCATCCAGATATTTTTAGACCGTATTCAATTATGTCTATAACTTCCCTAATGTTTTCCAAACCTATCCATATTTTTCATTCATGGCCTAAGTTATTCTAAAACAATTAAATTCTATCCATCTTGAATAATTATATTCTGAAGCTTTCGTACTTTATTTATTTAGGCTTCATTATTTTCTACACCTGCTTCAGTTTATGTATTTAGTCAGTATATTCAAATCCTAGATTAGTAATGAATTATTTATACTTATTGCGTCAACATTTATTAGCATTCATGATATCAAACATTTTAAACGATAAAAAAAGTTGATTATGAGCGGCCCACGCCCCACACTTAAGATTTATACATTTTCCGTCTCATGACATTTAATAAGGAATCTGATCTTTCAAAAATATAATAAACTTTCTACGCATGCGTCACATGCGCAGACGCGAATCACCGTACAATGTACGTCATGATACTGGCGACTCATTCAAATTCATTATTATCAATCGGCTTTTTTAACGCACATTATATCGGCCATAAGTACTCATATTTAAAAAAAAGTTTTCTTATCAAAGTTTTGATCTTAAGCTTTCAGATAAAGAAATAGAAAAAATGCCTACAAATTTTCTATCGCATCTTTTATTTAACTCTTTCTTCTTGTGCATTTAATTTCTTCATTTATTCTCCATGGTATAATATCAGTTCCCTATTCAATTTCCCACAACTGAAGACTCACAACACAATGCTAAATTTCTCAGCATTTCTTTGACATACCTTAAACACCATTACCCAATCTGCATTATTCTCTTTCCTTAATTATCTCCAATTTACTGTGCTCCTCCATTTCCGCAACGTGCCTGCGGCTTCTTTTGGATGATCTCGCTTTCGCGCCACAAGTGCGCTACCGCTTAGTGGCCTTAGAGCATAGGGATTCCGGTCTGCGTAATGCGAGATGAATATACGTGGCACGCTGACGAGGCCATTGTGTGGCCGGGCGAGTAACGAGCCAGACGAGTCACGCTGCGTCACGTTTATTCCGCCACCACCCTCACTTTTGCCCCTTTTCCCCCTTTAGCCCCTTTGCTCCTTTTGCCCTCATCCCACGAGCATAACAGCAGCAATACAAGCGCGCGAGTAATGCCTTCCAGCACAATGTTGACTCGCTGCTCTCGTATTTATGCTACATAACCAATGTGTACCTACGCGACCAATAATAATCACGAGAACAAAGTGTGACGTAACGGCTCGACTCGTGTATAATAACGCCTAATAACAGGGTTGCACTTGCGATTGTCCCCGCCGCGTTCATCTCGAGGGTTTCTACCCCGCTGTGGGCTGATTCGACACGGCCAGCTGTGGCGCGGCGCCTCGCTTTTCAACAGTCAACACTATTCCTTGAATGTTGGCATGGGGTACTTCCGCTTCCAATTCGCTTTGGTTATGATTTATCTATTTTTGTCAAGTGCAGCACGCTACTGTAGAATTCATAAATATTCACTTCTATCCATAATCATGTGTAGGACCTATTCAGCTATTATAAGAGCAAAGTTAGTAGAGTGGGAGCATAAAAAGTGCTTAGTGATGGGTATAGATGACATGAAACAAATTTTGACTATTAGCAATATTGTAAAATAATTAAATTCTCTAACTGTATAATTAGACCTACATACATAGAAACATATCAACGACAATAGCTGAATTGTGATACAAGTACGCAAAATAGGCGATTAGCGCCAAGTGTGAAGCTTAAAGCACGAGCCGGAACCTTGAAGCACGAGTCGGAGGTTGGCGCGCGAGTGAAGCGATTTCGAAAACGTAGACAAGTACATTCGGTAAAAATATTTAGCGCTTTTTTACACTTTTTCCGCCAAATTTGCCATTCCGTAGTGTGGTTGTGAGCAAAATTTGTGCATTTTTTTAAACCGATTTTTCAGAAAAAATTTCTTTCCGGTGTACAAAATTATTCATCCCTAAACTGCGCGCGTGGGTCCATTACGTCGATTCGCAAAATATATGTGTTTCAAAGTGTGCATGTGCAAATGTTAATTTCGCACAGTCTTCTGTACTGAAGCACTTTGCATATCATTCAGAGGCATGGAAGTCCTCAATTTCAAGGTGGGTTTAAAAAAAAAAACAGATATTTGCATTACTCTTGCTTTCTTTGAAATTCCATTGAAGATTGTTAGTAAATAATCCTTGAAATTTTAACGATTTGAAAAGCGTCTTGCAGAAATATTGGAAAAGGAGGAGAGGGAGAGGGAGAGGGAGAATTTCTGCATCAAAATTTTCACATAAACAAATTATACGAACAAACGTGAACAAAATCGTTTTTGCAACACTTACCTCAAAAGTTGACGTTTGCATGCATGTAGAGGGTGACGGGCAACTTTGCACGTAGCAACTTTGCACGTGCCCAACTGTGCACGTCGATGGCCGGACGGACAACTGTGTACGTCCATCTATGCACGTCCAAGACCACAGGAGCCCATCTGTGCACGTCGAAATTTCGACGTGTACAGTTGTCATTTGGACAACTGTGCATGTGCACAGATGGTACTTGGACAACTGTGCACGTCGATATTTAGACGTGCACAGTTGTCACTTGGACAACTGTGCACGTGCACAGATGGTACTTGGACAACTGTGCACGTCGAAATTTAGACGTGCACAGTTGTCACTTGGACAACTGTGCACGTGCACAGATGGTACTTGGAAAACTGTGCACGTCGAAATTTAGACGTGCACAGATAGACTCTTTTGCACTTTACCGTGCACAGATGTCACTTTCCTAACTGTGCACGTGCACAGATGTCCCTTGCCCAACTGTGCACGTGCACAGATGGCCCTTGCCCAATTGTGCACGTGCACAGATGTCACTTTCCCAACTGTGCACGTTTATGTACTTACGTAAGGGTTGTACTTAAGTAATTCAGAGAGTTCAAGGAATTCAGAGAATTCAAAAAATTCAGAAAATTCGAAGAATTCATAGAATTCAAGTGATTCCGAGAAAGCAAGGCATTCAGCAAATTGGAGGCATTCAGCGAATTGAAGGAATTCAACAAACTTAAGTAATTCAGAGAATTCAATGAATCCAGGGAATGCAGAGAATTCAGGGAATTCAGAGGATTTAAGTAATTCAGAGAGTTTGAAGAATTCAGAGAATTTCATGCATTCAGAGAATTCTAGGGATTCGGAGAATTTAAGGGATTCGAAGAATTTAAGGTATTCAGGAAATTGAAGGCATTTAGCGAATCCAAGAAATTCAACAAATTCAAGGAATTCAGAGAATTGAAGGAATTCGAGAAATTCTGAGAATTCGAGGGATTCAAAGAATTCAAATGATTCACGGAATTTAGAAAATTCAAGGTATTCAGAGAATTCAAGGGATTCAGAGAAAGCAAGGCATTCAGCAAATTGAAGGCATTAAGCTAATTCAAAGAATTCAGCGAACTTTAGGAATTCAGAGAATTCGACGAATTCAACGAATTAATAGAATTCAGGGAATTAAGAGAATTCAGGAAATTCAGAGAATTCAGGTTATTCAGATAATTCAGGGAATTCAAGGAATTCAACGAATTCAACAAATTCAAGGAATTCAGAGAATTCAAGGGATTCAGAGAATTCAGGGGATTCAGAGAAAGCAAGGCATTCAGCAAATTGGAG
>CAKNXH010001802.1:105450-124659 GCA_932178445.1 Andricus quercusramuli
GAACTTACTCCAGGGACCCTAAAGTACTGGAAAAAATTAGATTTCCCTGGAGAAGATGTGTTACTTACACCTGGTACATTGGTTTAATCTCCTGTCTTCCAAGAACTTACTCCAGGGACCCTAAAGTACTGTAAAGACCAGACTTCCCCGGAGAAGATGTGTTTTTTACACCTGGGGCATTGGTTCAATTTCGTGTCTTCGTGTAACTGAATTTAATTACTTAACAACCCTAATTAAATAATTAATGATTGTTAAACGATTGTTAAAAAAGGGGTAGGCCAACCTCATTTTTATGACCAGTCACAGTGGTGCCTTCCCGCCCCAGGCGACGTTGGAAAGAGATAGGAGTTTGACCAGCCTTAATATACATAGAACGTTTAAAACAAAGAATGGAAATACATAAGTACTCTCTTAAACTGAACCAGTGAAATTGTCACTGCTTGAATCAGTATTGTGAATTATCACTGGTGAACCAGTGATTTTTCCACTTTGACTGGATGAACCAGTAAGTGATTCAACTAAAATAGCACTACTGATTCTACAGGTGACGCCAAATGGTAGATTGAACCAGTGATATAGCTTTCCTCGCGGGCAAGACGTGAACCTCCAGTCGTCTGGTACGCGCGCGTCGTCGGTCAGGTCTTGGCATTTCTTGAGTGAAAGTAAACCCTATTGTGTACTGGTGTTTGTTTTATAAATATTTAACGCCTGGCTGCAATGAGCAGGGGGTATAATATCTTTCGCTCGATAGTGGGAAGGCCCCTGGCCATTTGGATTTGACTTTGAGCGACGCGACACGTTGACATAACGACGGGTCTTCCCACAATCAGGCAAAACATATTATATCCCATTTTATTGCAGCCCGGCCCTCATTTATGGTTGTGAGAGTAAATTGCGGGTTTTAAAATATAATATTACAACTGTTACCACAATAGGGATGAATGATAAGTGCCATACCTAAACAGCTGACAGACAACAAGACGTGCGACTAGATGAATACTGGTACTGAGAAACCAGCGAACATCACTGATTGATGCAGTGCCGGAATTCCACTAAATGTACTAGTGAATTCTCACTGATTGTCAGTGGCACACTTCTGGCAGTTTCAACTAGTGCATAAGAATACATCGCTACACGCTTTCGGAATTTCGCACTTGGGAGGACAAAAACAGCCGGCAACGAGCAATCTTGCCGGCGAACAAGTTCCTTGCCGTGGAAAATAAAATCCAAAATCGCTCAGGAATTGAGGTCTGAAATTGATTTTATAGCTCATTTTTGATTCTGCTCAACTGTGCGGTAACAAAGTAGTGGATGGTCCAAAGTAATCTACGGAAGGGGGAGGGGGGGGGATTAGGTGACTTTGGAAGTAAAATTAAATTTAAGTATGACATATGGACAGGGACTACGTTCCCCCAGTGGGCGGTACAGAGAATAATTTAGGAGAACTAGGCGGATAGATGCGTTGTTAAAAAGTATTTAAGAATGAAGGAGGGACTTCACTCCCATATATGGGCGGGGCTTGGAAAATTATCAGGAAAAAGTAGTTTTTTTAGACTCACATGAGATACTTGGTATCTTATGCAGTCAACATTTATGAAGAAGGTTCGGACAAGTAGATAAACTATTCGAGGATGAAGAAAATCTCCATTTCTTATGTGGGTGGGATGAGATTTAGAAATGAAGGAGTGGCTGTAGAACTATTTTCCAGTGATAGAAGAGACTCCTTCTCTTGTATGGGTGGGCCATGAAAAGAGGGGAGTGGCTGTAAAATTATTTCAAAATGAGAGGGGGACTTTAAATCTCTCATATGGGCAAGGACTCAAAATTCAGGATCAGCTGATAAAATATTTGGAAATAAACGGAATGATTTTTATATTATATGGACGGGGCTTTAAAATAAATGAGTCATAAAGTAACGTTTTAGGTAGCGACCTTGTCTTTCATATGATTCACAATAGAATAGGAGAAAGGAGTGGCTAGCAAACTATGAACATATTTGGAAAACTACGGAATCTTTTGAAAGTAGGGGGAGGAAATGCACCTCTTATATGAGCGGGACACAAAAAAAGGAGTGGCTAAGGAACTATTTGGAAGCGAGAAAGAAAATGTAATATTTAAGGATCTATTTTTAACAACGTGAGAGTAGGGACATTACCTTTTATATATGTAGTGCTTACAAATTAAAATAGTGACTAATAACATTTTGGAAGTTACAAGTGGGACTAAATCTCTCACATAGGCGTAGCCTGAAAATAAAGGAGTGGCTAAGGAAAAATTCAAGAGTGGAAGGAGAAACTGCGTCTTTTATATGAGTTAGACTTAAAAATGAAGGAATATCCATGAGACATCACCTCATATATATGGGCGGTTCCTGAAAAGCACAAGGAGCTAAATGACTATTCTGTGGTAAAAAATGGGACTTCTTTTTTTGAAGATGACGTTATTTATCGTGATCATGACTGGTATGATGATTGCAGGCGGGGCTACTCAGTCTTCTAGAATTTCCGCATGTACGCAAAAAAAGACAGCTATCCAACTTAGAATTTTTTACTGTATGAACCCATCTAAATGATTTGTATGTTTTGAATAAGAAGCCGAAGGTGTCAGAATCTGAAACCCCCTCCCAGCTTAATTCTTCAAAGCAATTCGTTACGGTATCGATGCATAGGGTTGGAGTGCCAGGGGATTTATCGAGTGGCATTTTTACGCTGTTTACAAAGTAGTGTATCGAAGCTGTATTGAAGACATGAAAAGGAGGGGTTCTGTGTAGATCGGGGAGAGTTGAAACCGCGGACAAGGCGAGGGTTGTTCTGGCACGCAATCCACCCCATCGGTTGTGCGTGGTTGCCTCTCCGGTAAAGTCGACTGTAAATGCGGCTGCCATTCTGCAGCCCTCTTTGCACGCACACACACAAACGTACAAGATGACTGGCGGTAAGCATCAAAGAGCCGTGCATCTATCAGAAACCGCCGCCTTAGACGTATGCTCCTATATATCTTTATACAGGTTCAAGCACGTTGTGCGATCCTCAATAGCTTTAAAATCGTGATGGCATTGGAAGTGAATCTGGGAAACTTTTTTTTATCGGGGTTCAGAGAAATTTAATTTCAGATACCTTTAAAGCTTAAGTGTTCATAAGTATTTTTATACAGAACATATTAGTTGAATATGAAGGAGACTTTTGGATACTGTATGCAGACCCTTTTCGAAATTTTGGAACAGATTACAAACTAGGGACGGTTTTCATCTCGGGATTCAGAAATTTTAATTTGATTTCAATCTTAATCGCTATAATTGATGAATGTCGTAACCATGTGTGAAAAAGTGGAGTGAAAAAACAGATGATAAGGACGCTATTGACTGAGTTTGTAGCTCTCTGTGATCCAATGCCATGCACATAATGATTGTAAGAGTGTATACTTGTATGCGGGGGCATTCATTTAGTAATGAGCTGAGTCGAGTCATACGAGTAAGAGCAAAGCGAACCGCTGTATCCGTGACTCCTGCACTTTATATCTCGTTTTCCCGTGCTTTATTCGCTGCTTTTTCACTCCTCTTCTTCCTTCACCCATTTTTTCATGTACGCGTATTCACCTCGCTCTCATGGCTTTTAATCGCAGTCTAGTGATATTGCGAAAATTATTTTTACATTTTTTTACATATCGCACGTTGAGGACAATAGTGTGACAACTAAAAAAAAAGTCATTTCGAGAAAATCTACTTTGAAAATTTTCAGATTTTCACGTTGGGGGAATTTTCCTCCATAAACGTTGTTCCTTATAGAAGTAAACTTTCCTGTTAGTTGAGAGTATTGACCGAGCTACCTCTACCCTGTTAGCCAATTTCCGCTCAAAATGCTATGTGATCGAATTTATCAAATTAAAGTTTCAAGTTGTCACAGTTTTTATTTATCACGCGGCACCTGTTGCACCTAGAGATGTCCCTCTGCTCTAGAATGATAGAGCTCGAAAAATGCTATCCAATCGTAGTATTAACTCAAAAATGAACTTGTTTGAATTGTCACACTATTGTTCTTAACGTGCGATATATGTATATGAACATTGAAATATGTGCTTCGGGAGAGTGGGGTATGATGCCGCGCTTTGACGTAAATGTCCTATGAATTATGATTAAAATGTGATTTTTATTACACATGCATGATTTCAGCCCTTTTCGACGCCTATGAAGCGGGGTTAAAGCTCTACTTTTTACTCCCTAGAGAGATAAAAGTGCTTTTCACTTCCTAGGGACTGAGAAGTGACGTCAGAGGTGAATAATGAAAATCATACATCTATGAGCTCGCATTTAAGATTATCAGCCCGCACTCATCTTAAAAACTGTGACGAAACTTTGATGAAGATAATAGAATTTTGCGGTGATCTAAAGTTATACAGTATATATAACCTGTAAGATTACCGTATATAATCTGTAAGATTATCGTAAATTACCGAAAATGTCCATAAATGTCCGGAATTTCATGGAAATTTGAACAAACAAATTTTGGGCAATGTATGGTAAGTTATATTTACCTGTAAAATTACCATAAGTGACCGAAAATTGTCATGAATTTCCGGAAAATTGAAATTTTTAAAAATCAATTATGGGTCATTTATGTTGAGTTACCAAACTTACCTGTAAAATTACCATAAATGACCGAAAGCGACATGAGCAGACAACTAATTTTGAGCTGGAAGCCGTGCACGCACACGGGCTAAAGAACATCAATAAAGTTTTACTTTTGAAATCTAAAGTTGTTCTATTCCTAACATTTTGGGTTAAAAATATTTGTATAGTAAATGCTTTAAAATTAAAATACTCCAATGTTAAATGATTCTTTCTTGATTATTGTCTTTATCATTAGCATTAAATTTTCAATTTGTAATTAAGTAACTAAAAACAAGAGATTTGCACAAAAAATTGAAATGTAAACCTTCAAAATGGTACGATTTGTAATCGGTATGCTTGAGTATTAAACGCTTTTCAAATTCATATTCATATTTACTGGAATCGCAGCAGTTTTTATACTAATCACAGGGTTATCTTTAGAAATAATCTATGCTTATAATACACGTGACTCTTCAATTTTCTATCAATTGTGTAGTGTTCTTGTCGGTTTTACCTAATAGATCGGAGATGTACATCGCCGATTCGCCTGGGGCCTTACAGAATGAAAGTACATCAAAATCCAGTAGAGGCGTATTTTTTTTATCGAATGGGCCTTAGTTTCCGAGATATGTATGTCTTAGCGAGGGTTTTTAGTATTATTTGCGCTCAAGCGCTCCACTCGCCACTGCAGAGCGGGGACCCCGGATTTGGCTATTACTCACAGTCCGACACTAATTCTGTGATAAACGAAAAGTCCATAGGGTTTCTATATCATTTTTGTAGGGTTTTTAATGTCATACCCGCGTGCCAAAAACATACCAAGGCACTTTCGAGGTGGATGCAGAAAGCTGTCATCCTTGGGTCACTTCGTGTCCTCAAGACATGAGGTTTTCGCATGTCTGTCGCTGTGATTTCATCGTACCCTGTGGCCACCCATTTCATGGTCGTGAGACGTCGCCTGAGGTGTGATTTACCGCGGTTCTACTTGGAGCCGGTGTTATTTTCATAGATGGTAGTTGCTCGCGCTGGGACCCTGCCGTGGTTCTTTAACCTTTTTTTAAATATATAATATAATATAAATTTATAGATATTTTTGAGATAAACAATTTGGGTCCTCACCATTTTCTTATATTGCATGGTTCGACCGGGAAATATAATTTTATTTTTTTTCAACATGTGGATGCCTTTCATCTTCAAATTGTTTTTGAGGGTTAATATATCTGAAAAACATTAGATTGTTTGCGACATGATTTGCATGCCTCACTTAAAGAATAGTTACTATCCGCCGGACTATAGTGCTTAACAACTTTTCCAAGAAGGAACAAAAACGATTTTTTGTTTTTATTTTTTGATCCCGTTCTTTATCTCAAAAAATCTGCCTGCTTCGCGTGCACATTCTCATCGCGCGCTTCTCTTGCAAGTTTGAGCACGCCTAGGGCGCGCGACTATTCACTGTAAAAACTAGGATTCGATTTAGAACTTAATTCGGTATTAAAACAGTTCACGCAACAAAATAATCCCACTTCAGTTTGATCCACCAATCTAATAAAATAAGGTCGATTTGTGGATTGAAATAGGCTGGAAATGAGGATCATCTGTCAATCACTAAATCTGATAGAACAAATTCTAATCTGTCAAGTTTAGAAACCAACGTAACCGATGGGGCTGAAGTTCGCGACGTCTGAGTGTGACGGTTCAACGCTAATTTTTACGAATTTTTAATTTCATCTATTTTTTGTTTTTTGTAAGAGTGAAGTTTGGAACAATTCAAACAATGCACCCTCTGAATCAATTTAGTTCGCTATCTCGGATCATTTATCAATCTGAAGTTAGCAAACTAAACAAGACAGAAAGTGGTACTAAAATGAGACTATTTGTGAGATCATATTAGAACGCCCAAAAAAGGATCCCAGATAAAAATGAATGCCTAGTTTTTACTGTGTTGGATCTCGCGCTTCGCTCTCGATTATGTATTCACCTCGCGCTTTACGCTCGGTTCCTCTAGATTTTTGTACTTCGTGTTCGACTTCAATAAAAAGAATCTCAATATTTGATTTCAAATTCATTGGAACCTTGTGTTCCACACTCGGTTCTGTGCACCGCATGATAGAAACAAAAAAGTTTGAGCGCACTTACGGCGCGCGGTTTGGTCGTCGCGCTTCGAAATACACTGGCACACTTTCTGCTTCGTGTTATATGTTCTCCATATACAAATTACTAAATTTGTATATGATTTCAAATGAAGAAGAATGATACAATTTAGGCGACAAATTTTATTAGTTAAAATGTTATTTTAGCTTGTCCGTTTTTCAAAAAAGTTAATTTTTTTAATTTTAAATATATTCTTACAACAAAAATTGATTACAAGTTTGTGAATCTTTTTTGAATGCTCAATTTTTGTTCATTCATCTGTTTTCGTACCTAGCATTGTTTCTCCAAAAATTTGATTTTTTTACTGTCAATGTTATTTTCACGAATAAAATAAAAACTACGCATCCTATCCAAACATAATTCATAACAAATTTGTACCTCTTCTTTGGATAAACAAATTTTTTCTTTGTCATGTTTTTTCGTAGCTTGTGTTATTCGTCTAAACATTTGAATTTTCTATTTTCAATGCTGTTTGTTTTACGAATAAAATGAACACCACGCATCATAACAAAAAGTGGATGATGATAAATTTGTAGATCTTTTTTAGGTGCATAATTTTGGTCGAACCATCTTTTGTCGTATCTTGCATATCCAATCACCTAAGCTATTTTTTGCAACGCCCGTCCGAAAAAGTTGTTAAGAGGGAGTGAAGAACAATACCAATTTTATATTGCGTAGAGTGGAGTAAAGACATTTTTTTGAAAAGAGAAATTAAAAAAAAAATGTTTGAAATTTTTTTTTTAATGTTTGAAAAAAAAATTTGGTGCAAAAAAATTTGTGAAAAAAATGTTGTGGAAAAAATGTGTGAAAAAGAATGTTGTGAAAAAAATTGTTGGAAAAAATGGTTGAAAAAAAATGTTTGCGAAAAAAAAATTTGTAAACAAATGTTGGCGTTTATGCTCTTTTGCCCGGGGGGCTGGGGAGGGGGCTACGAAACCCTAGAAACAAAACTTCAATCATTAAAAGATTTGTTCAAGTTAAATCTAAATTTA
Source organism: Andricus quercusramuli (assembly GCA_932178445.1). Classification (NCBI taxonomy): domain Eukaryota; kingdom Metazoa; phylum Arthropoda; class Insecta; order Hymenoptera; family Cynipidae; genus Andricus; species Andricus quercusramuli. The sequence goes on from CAKNXH010001802.1 coordinate 113,200, forward strand.
TTTTAAGAAGATACCAACACCAGTGTTTAAAGTTACCTATGTCAGTGTCTAAAGTACCTCATCTCGAAAGTGCGCATGCGCTGCTTTTTCAACAGTGCATAAAGTAAGCCATCTTTAAACTGCGCATGCGCGAAAATTATTTTGCACACAGTCTGCTCAATAAGGTCCTTCAGGCACCATTTAGAAGGATGAAAACGTCAACTTTTGAGGTGGGTGTTGCAAAAATGGAATTTTTTATTTCTCATTATTTTTTTGTGCGATCGAAATGTGAATTTTTGATTTTTTCAAAAATTCGAAAAGTTGTTATGAAAATATTGTAAGGTGTTCAAAAAGCAACGTTTTTCTCCTTTTGACTTTTTTCACACCGTGCGTTTTTCGGCTTAAAATGTTCATTTTCGTTTGTTTTTTGGAATTTTGGAAATGCTATAACTCCAATCACTTTTTTTTATCAGGAAAAGTCATTAGGATATTTTGTTCCTCTCTTTGCGTACTACTAATATAACCGTACATCGAATTTTCAAATCTTTAAAAAAACTGGTCTTAAAAAATTTCAAAATGTGCTCACTTTTTGAATTTTCATGCGAAATAATATAGCTGGTTCACGAACTCGTTCTTTCTTTTCAGGCCTTAAAAAAGTGTGCCAAAGCACAATTCAATCTGATCAATCTTTCGAAAATTATCGTGCCTACACGATACTAAACACAGACAGACAGACAGACACCTTCTAAAAAATCATTTTTGATCACTCAGGAGGTCTCATAACGTGGAGATTTGATGAAAACCGACAATGTCAAATTTTACATAAAATCAATACCTTCTTATCAGAATGAGAATGTAAAAATTGACGTCACGGATTATTTTCGTTTTGAGATTTGCAATCTAAGTAGAAAAAAAAAACTATAAAAATAATACAGAAACCCTATAGACTTTCCGTTTATCATAAAATTAGTGTCGGACTGTGAGTAAGCGCCAAGTCAGGTGTCCCCGATCTGCAGTGGCGAGTCGATCGAGCGCAAATACTGAAACTTTTACTTACTTTTATTTAATTCAAATTAATTTTATTTGAACTTTTACGTACTTTTATCCCGTGAAGCTCGAATCGAAACGGCGATGTACATCTCGCGTCCTCTCCTTGTTAGTACCAATTTTATTGCAATTGCGTTGAATTTACGCATCATTGAGTTAAACAAATCAATCAAAGATGAATTAATTTAATTTTGAAAATATTCGATATTAATGATTCTATTCTGAAAGCTTTACCAAATGAAAATTTGAAGTGCCTGAAATTGTGCAAAATTTCAGATTATAATTGGATATATTTAAGGAGTTTCAAAAATGAACAATGAAATTTAATATAATATTATGATTTTTCTATGATGTTGTGACTTAATAATCACTTTCAATGAGCTTTGATTCCTAATCTTCAGTGCTAAGTTGGCCAATATTGACCCACCAGCGAATTATTGTACTTATGTCTAGTAGAATTCGAAATGGTGAACCACCTATCTCGCATAATTCCTCCGAAACTGAACGAGCAGCGTAATTGGTTGGCAGGTCAAACTTCAAAGCTGGTATTTTTCTCTAGGAGATCCTTTTTTTCGTGTTTGTTACATCTCTTGCTCCATTGGAAGCGCTTCTGTATAGTACATCTTAGGACTTAGATCATGGTACAGTGTATGCCCATGCCGGTCAGTTAGACTACCCGCTGTTTTTTCTTGTAACCTGACAAACGGCGCGTTACAATAGTTAATCCGATGGCCAGATCATTCTCGTCTGTGTTAGCTTCAAGTAGGTACTTCCGAAGGTATGCATACAGCTAGAAAGAGTCCCAACTCCCATAATACCAAGATTCAACATAACATTACCAAGGCTGCCTGGTCAGTTGGTCACGGACCAACGATGGTCACGTCACCCGTGCAGTCCTGCACGCTCACTGAACGATCATCCGTTACAAAGATGCGAATCAGCAAGATCTTTGTCCATTGCGATCCGATCTCAGATGTGACAAACGTTAATGAGTATTGATGTCCAACTCATAATTGAATGACCAGCGTCTTCACAACTATCTTTGGAAAGAATGGATATTGCCTTTTACTGTTTGAAACTCAATCTCTATTGTCCTTATATTTTAACCCCTTTTTAAACACACAAGATCTTACAGTGTAATCCTTTTGGATAGAAATTCAGCTAACACGTTTTGTAATTGTCCTAGATCTAAAACAGAACTATTCAAGAACAAAATGGTGAAAGCGTTCTCGAGCATTGCGACAGTTATTGAGACAGAACTGTTCTAGATCTATGTGACAGCACTGTCCCGTAACAGTGGTTATGGAACAGTTTTATAACAGATCGATCACAGACCTTCTATAACATTTCTTCCCAATTTGTTCTAGAACTGTGTCGTAACGGTATTATGTCGTCGTTTGAGCATACAATTGTTTTAATGATTGACGAGGATTAATGACATGAAAAATTCGGTCATCGTGACAATCCTACATTCATGATAATCAACCATGATGCTGATGCTCTAGTCTAGAACGCTATCGCAAATTCCAAATTTGTCTCTACAGTGTTTTCATTCCGTCTGAATCCGTTCTCATTATGGATGGTTCTACTTCAATTTCAAATGATTCCATATATTGACGTGTCCAAATGAAAAGATGCTATCTCGACAGAACCAAATGGACAGGTTTCCTACCTCAGAGGGCGCTGGTGTTCCGAATACTATTTATATGAGATTTTCAAGCTACCATACTTTGCTAACCTAGCAGATGGCACCTTTCTTTTTCGTCCTGCCGAGATAGCACTTTGCTATTCGGAAACGTTGATATTATTTCCGAAATAAACCAAAATCCGACCTGATTCTATTATTGGGAATCATTTCTTTCTGCTTCAATTCCAAATAATAGTTTTAAAGCAATTTACATTCCGTCTGAATCCATTTCATTCCGAGAGATATTCAAATTATTCGGGATGATTCCATATTATTCTGAATAATTTTTTCATAACGTCGAAAATCCGTTTTCAGTTTGAATAATTTCACATTGCAACCAAATTGTTTCACATTATTTCTGAATTAATTTTTTATTCCGACTAAATGAATATTAGAGATACAATTCTTTTGGCAGAGGTCAGATTCATTCGGATTCAGACAAACGTAACTTTTCTCATAAAAGTAAGGTTCAGTTGGATTGTATCGGAAAGATTTTTGTTTCCATTTCGCTTTGATAGAACAGGATTTGTTTTTTTTTTTTAAATATTTCTTTGATTGAAAGAAAAGTTTGATATGGATCGCATAGTTGAATCAAATCTTTTCATGTAAAATAATAAGATCCTTCGGTTCATCAAACTCAATTTTTCTGTAAATTTTCTAATTTCAGACTCTGAAATAATGACATTTTTATTTTCAAATTGATTAATTTGAAATATCTTTCAAAATTTTAGATCCCAATGTTCTATACTTATGTATTTCGTATTTATATAGACCTTTTCGTGAAATAAAAATGTTCCTTTAGATCAGAATCCTTTAGATTTTCAATGAATATAAAATCTTTATCTAGCTATAAATAATCGAATAATGCTCTCAAAGTGGTCTTCCATAAATAGAATGTATTTTCCAGGTTATATTTATGGAGAAGTGCTGATATTTCTATGACAAATGGTCTAAGTGTCCAGCACTAAGATACCAGTTAATAGATCATTGTATTGTACCAGCACAAGATGAAGAGATCCCATGACTATTGTCAGAACATCTTCCATTCACAAGCAAACGAGGACAAAAAGCCTCACTGCTAGTGGAAACTTGAAGTGCCCCCGAGAATTTTCTCCATCGTGAAAACCCTCAATAGCCAGACAGCCAAAGTCCAGAAGCACCTGTCTCGTACACTTAACAGAAATGAAGAATGAACTCTGAAGCAAACTTGTATCACTCGCCATTGAATAGAATTTTTCGATCTCGTGAATCGACCATAAGAATGAGTATGCCCTTCCTTTGGACGCAGATAGAGCCATATGCTCTAGACTCAAGAGTCAGTAAAGTCACCACCCACCTTTATACAATTTCACTATGACTATACATTTGATCGTTTGACCTTAACCTTATGTAGCGGTTCAGGGGCTACAAACAAACACGGGTCGATTTCTGCGAATTTCTCAGATTTCTCTTGGGAATGTTTCTTTCATGGCAACATTGAGTGCTCTCGTTCTCAAATTGTGGAGGAGTGGCAGCTTTGGTGAATGAAACTGTTTGGAACGAGATTTAGTATATTGGATCCAATAAATTATAATAGACAACTAGTTTGAAAAGACCAAGGAAAATTCGTTCTGCATTGTAAACAAGATTCCTCTAATAAATATTTACAGAGATCTGTGGCAGGTTGAATGAAATCCTTTCTCCATCCTTTTCTCTCTGTTCCCTCGACAACCATTTATGCAAATTTAAAAATTGTTTGTTTTTTTTATAATTAAAAGAACTGAGATAGATATGGAAAAGAAAAGACTTTAGAGAATGAGAGAATATTTGTCGTTTTTATCGCTGACAATTAAGTACCCTATGTCCCCTATAAACGTCCAAGAAAGGTATAATAACATCGAGTATATCAAACTGCATGAAAAACCCTGTAGCCCCTTTCGCTGTAGCATAACGGATTGTGGTATGTATTATGTCAGCACATACGAGTACATGAGTTTTGTGCAAGAAGTGTAGAGAAAAAAGGGTCGACTCCTCTCATCAATCAGTTATGTGGGACCTTGCGGCTTGTATTATAAGCTATATATATGGCATAGGGGATGCTGATATTAATATAGCAATGATAAACTGGAGAGAATCATCTAACAGATATTATCAACTGTTACACAAGTCAAGTGGGGAAAGCTAACCGGTGCTCAATCCAACCAACTAACAATTTATAAACGATCAAATAAATGTTTTCTTGTGTACGTGTATGGATCGGTTTTATGAAAATTATGTGAAAAAATAGATGGCGCTAAATGCGCATGTAATAACCTAATGGAAATATCCATATAATTGGCACTTTTTAACTTTCCCTGATATTAAAAATAAAAGTAGCACATTGTTAAATATTTTAGTATAATTGACTTATTTAGCTTGGAGTCTTTGAACTTTTAGAATATTTGAATACATTCAAATCTTAAATATGAGGAAAAAAATATCAAAACCTTAATTTTGCATTTAAACATGTGTTTAAGACCCTTGAAGACCTTTGAAAATATTATAATTTTATCAGTATTTTTGAATATAAAATACATTTATAAGTCCGAAAATTCGGTTCTAACTTTTGGTCAATTTCTATGGTCAATATCTAGTTACCTACACAAAACCAAATTTCCAAAAAGTTTAGCGACAAATATCAAGAAATTTTCAAAATAAATTTTGTTGTGTTCTTTTTTCATTCAAAATGTTTTTCACATTCTTTATATTGTCCTTCACGATTGCAAAAAAACACCTATGCCAAGTCGTCATTAAAGAGTTCTGCAGACTCATCATTATCTGCAAGAATCAAAGAATTAACAAAACTCGTTGAGAATTATAAATAAGAAACTTAAAGTAATTGTATGACATACAACATTTTTCGTATAAATGAGGATATATGACAATCAAATACTATTATTGAAACCTGAGAAATTTGTAATCTTCAATTATGTAAATTGTAAGTGAATAAAAAATATTTTCTATACAGAAGTCACGCTCAATATTCAATTTTTAATATAAATAAAATATCCGACAAATATCAAGGATAATTCTTTTGAAATTGAAAGAAAATCTACTTTCTTATGAAACATTTTATGACCAAAAACAGAACAGAAAAAAACAAAAATCAAAATTAGATTTCCAACTACCGCCTTTCCGGATCAGAATGAAAATTATATAACAAAAGAAAAAAAAGAAAGCAAAGAAGTTATAAACTGTTAGAAATGTTCGATTTTTTGGATTATTAATTTTCTTCTCTGGAAAATGGATATTTCAGAAAAGAATGAAGTTTCTGTTTGGACCGTCATAATCTAGTAATCAAAATATCAAAATATGAAGAAAAAATGTATTTAAATACGAGTCTGATATTAATAACCTCTTTAATTAAACGCAGATAAATTTGAATTTTTTTCAAATAAAAATATGAAACATAAATTAATTAAAAATGTTCTATCATCAAATCAAAGATAAAGCTCTGTTCTGATAGCATGTAACGTTAATGAGGCTCTAGAAAAAAAAAGAATTTATTTCAATATTTTCCAGCAGAGGGCACTATCTATCGGTTTATCAAAGTGTAGAAAACTGACTTATCCTGGAAAATATATTAAACCGATCACATCACGGTTAAACTTTTTTTATTTCACGTAATTAAATTTAGAATGAAAGTTTAAAACACTTATTTAACTTTAACTTTTATAAACATTGATAAGCCTAACTTCTATCGATAAAGTAGAAATCGTTTCTATATAATATACCCAAGTAGTTTCAGTTCTCTTATCCTACGCCGGGTCATTCACAACAAACTTCTGGCAGTCAGCAGAAGATGGCAGCTAATCGCGCTGAATTTAAAATTGAGAATGTGATGAAATTGGTTGATTGTTTTTTTTCACGAATCATTTTCAAATGGCTATGATTTTGAAATGTTTTGTCAGATTATTAGAACATTTATTGTAAAATTAGGTTCAGAAACATTTACTCAAAATACTCTCAGCAAAAATTGACCAAACACATTTTTGAAGGGCCGCTGAAGTATTTTACGATTTTGACTGAATGATTGATTGTAATAATTAATTAATTTGATTGATTATTTTTATTAATAATCATTTTTAATTTTCAAGTCAAAATATTGGTAAGTGATGAACAAGTGAAGAAAGTAGTACATACCAAATTAAATCTGGAACACTTATTTTATATATAGAAATGCCATGATATGGATTATATTGGCCCTTTATTCTATGATATGAACTTTTTTGACACGTTGCACGTTTAGTCAGATGGTACTCTGCGAGTAAAAAATGGATAATCACATTTCAAGCCTTTCAGATCAATAATCGAAGCATATTGTTTATAAATTCGTGAAAGAATAATCCTTTAATGTTATTTTAAATATTTTTACACTCATACCGTGATTATTTTTCACCATATTATGAAAACTGTACCTGTAACAGGTAGAGGGGTAGAGGTTTGACCAACATTACTTCGGTGACCCACGTGACGTTGATAAGGGGTAGGTGTTTAACCAAAATTGTTTTTGTGACTAGTAACAGGGGTGACCCTACTAGACGTTGAAAAGGGGAAGGGGGTTGACCAACATTATTTCTGTGACTAGTCACAGGGGTACCTTCCCGCCGCCACGAGACGTTGGAAAGAGGTAGGGGTTTGACCTGAATTATTTTTGTGGCCTTTTACAAGGGTGCCTTCTCGCCCCAATAGACGTTGAAAAGGTCGTTGAAAAAGAGTAGGTGTTTGACCAACATTATTTTTGTGACCAGTCACAGGGGTTCCTTCCCACCCCCACGAGACATTGGAAAGGGGTAGAGGTTTGACCAACATTATTTCGGTGACGAGAGGTTGGGAAGGGGTAGGGGTTTTACCAACTTTTATTTTGTGACCAGTCAAATTGGTGCCTTCTCGCTCCCAGGAGACTTTTTGAAGGCGTAGGAGTTTGACCAACCTTATACATAGAATATACATATACATAGAACGTTGCATCCACAGCATCAAAATACATCGGTAGACAATTTTTTTGAAAATTTTGTGAACATAACATTTTTCTTTCTGAAAACGTTGTTTTTTAAGAAGTTTGGACCTTGAAAATAGTTTTTTTTGTTGTTGCAATTTTCATAACCACATTTGTAATCAGCGCATAAAAATAAATCGCTACACGCTTTAGAAACTTCACGCCCAGAACAAGAAAAATGAGCCGGTAACAAGCAATCTTGCCGGCGCGGCAAACAAGTTCCTGGCCGTCGCCGGCAGTCTATAGCAACTACGTTTCATTTCATACGATTAGAATGAAAAGTACGCGTTTTGTCAAAAAATGATAGAAAACAAATTCCTCTTCTTTATTTACAATGTGCCCCCTAATAGTTTACATGACTTCCATTTCTCACAAAACATCCGCCTGCATATATGAAATCTTATTCTATTCACATTTATTCACAACTATTTACAGAAAATCTTATAAATTTAGAGCCTTATTTCCATTTTTCACGATAGCGCAATTTGGGACATGTTGGCGAACGAGTGAGCGAGCGATCGAAAGCTAGAGTGCAAGAAAGAGAGAGAGAGAGAGAACGCAACCATATCTTAATCTACTTATGCTATCACATAACTATTACTTGCAAATCTCTGACCTTTTTATCTGAGTGACTGCCGTTTCCTTTTCTTTTCACTTCTCTTGTACATACTTCCAGTTTGCAATTTTTTCACATGCATTCTTTCTTTCTTTCTCATTTGCTCCTCTAGCCCCCTCCAACTTCTTCATACTTTCTTACCTCATTTCATCCTCCCCAAGAATCTTTACCAAAGTCTCTTGCCAGCTTCCTTTATCTTCCATTTCTCTCTTACATCCTTCCAATACATGCTCCCATGTTTCCTCTTTCCATCCACAGATTCTGCACTTTCTTTTCTTTGTCGTTTCCCAATACATCCCTTCCCTTACGTCGTTTGCCAATATAAATGTTCCTATTCTTGTCCATATTCTCTCTCCCCAACCCTTTTTAAATACTTTGGTACTCCTTCCTTTTTCATCATCTTATACCATTTATTATATTTTGATTCCTCCATCATCCGCCAACTTTCTATTAATTGTCTTTCCCTCTCCCTTTTTTCCAATTTGTCATAGTTTACTCCAGTCCCGTCTTCTGTATTTCTGGCCTTAAAGAACTCCCTCCTTTCCTAGCTCTATCGAACACATTCTTTCTAACTCCCCTCCCTTTCCCTTCCTTAGCTTCGTCTTAAATTTCCATGCACTCTTTTCCGCTCTCCCAGCGGACACTGTTATAGAACTGTGATGTAACAGTTCTAGAACAGAAAAGAACAGGTTCTGTAACATACTTAGAACATACTTAGACCATGGTCTGAGTAATGTCGTCCCCAAATGAATGTAGCTGTTCTATAACGCTGTTACAGAACCATGTTCTGTCAGGGATCTGTAACAATTCTGGAACAGCGTTATATGTAAAAAAATATATATAGAACAATTTAGGAACAGTGTTACAAAATATCCATGTTCTGTAATAGTGCCGTAACACATATGTAACAGTGTTACGATGTAAATTTGTTCTGTAATCGTTCTGTAACAATTCTGGAACAGCGTTATAAGTGAAAATGTATTTTTAGAAAAATTCAGGAACAGGGTTACAAAGGAACATTGTTCTGTAATAGTGCCGTAACACATATGTCACAGTGTTACGATGTAAATTTGTTCTGTAATCGTTCTGTAACAATTTCATAACAGTGTTACAAGGTTATGTAAAAAAAATGTTTTTTGTATTATTGCTGCACTTTGTTTATATTTTAAATAACACGATTTCACGCACGGTCCTCTATACATATAATCGCACGCTTAAACCCGTTGAAAAATCGCACTCGTTGGGGATTCGAACCCTACCTAAACTACCTAAATCGAATGTACCTAGCCGATGCCTTAGCCAATTGCGCTATCGAACCGCTTGAACGTTCATGACAAAATCTCGGCCATGCTTTTTCGCTGAATAAGCCAGGGTAATCTCAGGAATATATTCATTATTTTTTTTATTTCAGACATTGTCCCCTACTGTCGGCGTATTCTTACCCAGTTCAAGTAACTGACTGCGCCCGACCGCACAGTGGGATGAAATCAAAAAACGAGGTTCAAAATAACTTGTAGCTGGCAATTCTTGACCGATTTTGGATTTTTTTTTAAAGAAAAATTCAGCATTATCTTTTGAAGGGATTTATGTGGCCTGATTTTTGAATTTTTGTTTGTTTAAGCTTTTATGTTAATGCAAAGAGTGAAGAAAAGTCGATTTTTTTGTTTTTTTTTGTTTATCTTCGTTAAAAAACGTTTTCTATTACCAGCATGTCCAGACTATAGGCACGGGCGTAGTTGAAAGCAAAAAAAATATGACATTGTGAAGTTAATCGTTATAAACAAATTAACTTAAAAAATAGTCTACACTATGGATTCTTCGTTTGCAAAGTACATTTTTGCGTTAAAATTACTTGCTTTCATCGAAAAAATAATAGCCTAGTGTGGACAATTAAAGGCAGAAAGAAATCTTTTTTCCCCCTAATTCTTCTCAAATTATATCGCCACTTATGTTTGATGATGGACAATTATCACTCAATATTTTTATTAATTTTATAAACAAATGCCTATTGTGGACATTTAAAAAAAGGAAGAAGTTGGGGTTTCTCTTAGTTTTCCTCAAATTATATCGCCAGTGATATTTATTGATGAAAAATTAGCATCCGATATTTTTTATCAATTTTATAAACAAATTATATAAACAAATTCCCAGTGTGTACATTTTAAGGCAGAAAGAAATCGGTTTTTCTCCTAATTCTCCTCAAATTAGGTCGTCAGTGACGTTTAATTTTGGACAATTATCTTCCAATACTTTTTATTGATTTTATAAACAAATTATATGAACAAGTGTGGACATTTAAAGGCAGAAAGTAATCGTTTTTTCTCCTAATTTTCTTCAAATTATATCGCCAGTGATACTTAATGACGGAAAACTATCATCCGATATTTTGTTATAATTTTATAAACAATTTATATAAATTTTTGAACGTGATAAACAAAAAAAACGAATAAATCGACTTTTTCTTCACTCTTTGCATTAACATGAAAGTTTGAACAAAAAAAAATTCAAAAATCAGGCCACATAACTCTCTCCAGAATTTAATGCTGAATTTTTCGAAGAAAAAAAATCCGAAATCGGTTAAGAATTGCCAGCTACAAGTTATTTTGAACCTCGTTTTAACCGTTCATAATCCGTTCATAACAGAATTCCAGAACTGTTACGTATCCTTACAGTAACACTGTTACAGAACAATGTGACCTTCATGTTCCTTTCTTGGAACACGTGTGACATTCTAGTGACATAACAGTTCCATCACCCTGTTCTATATTAGTTACATCACAGAATTCTATAACTGTTACAGATCCTTACAGTAACAGCGTTACAGAATAGTGTGACCTTCATGTTCCTTTCTTGGAACACGTGTGACATTCTAGTGACATAACAGTTCCATCACCCTGTTCTATATTAGTTACATCACAGAATTCTAGAACTGTTACAGATCCTTACAGTAACAGCGTTACAGAACAATGTGACCTTCATGTTCCTTTCTTGGAACACGTGTGACATTCTAGTGACATAACAGTTCCATCACCCTGTTCTATATTAGTTACATCACAGAATTCTAGACCTGTTACAGATCCTTACAGTAACAGCGTTACAGAACAATGTGACCTT
>CAKNXH010001803.1:0-18424 GCA_932178445.1 Andricus quercusramuli
CCTTGTCGAAGGAGCAAACTTTTGCTTTCCTCAAATCATCAGGGCTCAATTCAGGTACAGAGGGCTTTATTTTCGCATGCCAGGACGGTGTAATCTCCACCTTAGCATACCGCGCCCGCATTTTATGTCAAGAAGTTCCCAGTGATAGGTGCAGAGCGTGTCATGCACACGCTGAGTACCTAGAACACATACTATCGGGGTGTCCGACCCACGCAGGAACAACGTATATCTATAGACATAATGCGGCCCTAAGAGTACTTTATTACCACCTTTGTCGCTCTTACGGTGTTGGTCGCGACCCTGCCCTGCCGAACGCTCCAAGGGAAATAGAGTCAATTGTCCGAAACGAGAAGTGCCAGATTTTCTGGAACTACGATTTTCGGGCAGCAGTCTCCGTTGCGCACTCGAGGCCTGACATTGTTCTCCAAGACTTCGAGAAACGAACTATATTCGTGATCGAATTCTCGGCTCCATCCGAATACAACATCACTGCAAAGGAGAAAGAAAAAGAGGAGAGATATCAAGACCTTAAAAGAGAGCTGCGTCGACTGTACCCAAAATATTCGGTACGAGTAATTGTCCTTGTGATAGGTGCTCTCGGAGGTGTGAAATTATCGCTGGTTCGTAACCTTAAAGCCATACCCGCGTGCCAAACATATGCCAAGGCTCTTGCGAGATGGATGCAGAAAGCTGTCATCCTTGGGTCGTTTCGTGTCCTCAAGACACACGAGGGTTTCGCCGGCCTGTCGTTGTGATTTCGTCGTGCCCTGTGACCACCCATCTCACGGATGTGAGACGTGGCCATTGGTGTATTTTACCGCGGTTCTACTGGGGGCCATTGACATTTTTTCCAGATGGCAGTTGCTCTTAGTGGTACCCTGCGGTGGTTGTTTAACTTTTTTTTTTTTTAATTATATATATATACATATATATGTAAAGGAATGTGTGTCTGTTCGTTGCTTATAGGGCTTATGGGGGGATTAAATGTAAACGCGGGCATGAATTATCACCAAACTTCGCAGTCAGCTCATTTTTAATAAAATAATCGGTACGAATGAACAATTATAATGATAAGAAATTCCCCAAAATTTTTTATTTTAACTTGACTGATTTTGATATTTTTTAGGTCTTTGTTCATTTTCAGGTGTTTCCAAAAATCCTTAAGCTCTTTGTCTGACACATTAACCATCTTGAAGGGATTATTTCTGGAATTTTTGATTAATTCGACGTACTCTTCAACCGTTTCGATTCTTTCTATCATTTTCTTTTTTTTTCCATATAATCCGAAATTAGCGTCACATATGCAATAAGAATGTCCCCGAACGGGGTAGAGGTGTTGAATTTCTGTTTGATATTTTATTGCTAAAAGTGATAGAAGACAACCATCAAATAATTTCTATTTTGACCTCCAGCGGCGTCAGAGAACAAGAAAATTTTTTCCTAATGATTTAGCCCTAGTTCTTCATGTATGGCATTGTGGACTGAGTTGCAAACCGTGTTTGCGCCTTTTTTCAACATGCCTTCTAAGAAGTAAAACATATAGCTATTTGAATTATTATGTACGTGTACGTTGAATACATGAAGACACAAAAGGCGGCAAAAAAACTGTACATTTACAGGAATTTCCGGGAGCGGAAGATTCTGAGCAAAATCAAATTCCAGATGCAAAACATTGTTGGTTTGTAACATTTTTGTTTTTACCTTCTGATGTTCTTCTACCCGCTTCTTACGATCTAAAAAATCTTGGATCTTGATTTCGTTTGCATCATATGCAGAGCAAACATTGCAAACGTCTGTTCGCGGCAATTTAAATGAGAAGTTGGCGTGATGGTTAAAATATTTGGAATATGTAGACTCGTCTATTGGAACTTCCACATTTCCTGTAATTGCCGCATAATAATCCAAAAACAAGTAGTATAACTCATGAAGAGTTAAATCTGAGGACTCAAAATAATTTAGTTTTGAATCTTCACGGGCGTAGTGTGATTCTGTGTGAGGCAAGTTTTCACAATGTTTGTGAATTAACGCTTTCAGATCATCAGTTAATTTCACTGCGTGATTACCATGCTTTCCTCGGTTATCTGCAAGAGTCTCAATGCTTAAGATTTTCTTCTGTACAGTTTCTAATTTTCGCTAATTTGTACCAAGAACTTGAAAGAAAAACTGTTTACAAACAACGTTGAACCTTGTACTTGAAAAATAATAGGTCCACTTTGCAATGCTACTATTCTAATTGCTATTGCTCTCACCATTTTTTTCTCAATCAGTGAATTGATTAAAACGTTTTGGGCTAGATAATCACCCAAACTCCAGAAGTAATCGTGGAATTTCTTCTGTTCCGAAACGTCAATTATCGAGAAACATTTCTCATTGCAGCAGGAATCGAATTGAGTAAAATCTCGTTTGAGGATAGATTTACCTGATTGTGAAACGTACTCTAGTACCTAAAATAAATATGACAAGTTTCATTATTATTGAAAATTTTTGGAAGGGCTCCGCACGAAATGTGTGGCAGAATGGCTTTGAATCGATACTTTAATTTTAACATATTCTTTAGTCTATACTTCTGATCAAATAAGTCTAACAAAAATGATTCAACAAAAAGTTATTGTGTAAAAAACGTATATTATTTGGAGCAAAATTTTCTCATAATAATGCTACTAAGTTGCGGTGTTTTCTAAAATTTTCAAACTTCTCTCAACTTTTTCCTTAGAGTGAGGTAATAAATAATGATAGTCAACATACAATCTTTTTTAGTTACTTCATTATTGTTTATAACTATCTTCTCTGAGAATAATGTCAGAAAGTTGAATTTTTTCCAAAATTTCGAAATTTTCTTAGTTTTGAACAAATAATAAATAACCAACAAAGAGAATAATTCAAAAAAATATTTATTTGAAGGGAAACGATGTCTTACAACAGAAACAAAAACAAAGAATGGAATGATTAGGAGTAGATCAGTAAATAACCTGCAAAAATTTTGTTTTAAAATATAACATGAGGTTTATTGCAGACCCTGAAATGCAAATTTTTAACTCCACATTTTTTATTGTGAGCCCCCCCCCCCCTTCCCTATTATCTGGAGAAAAAAAATGTTATAAAGATAAAAATAATAAAAAAATGTTATAATTTTTACGTTTTCATTTGAGACAAAAAAACTACAAAAGTTCAGAAAAACTGCAACTTTCTAGCATTACTGTGAGTGAAGAAAGTTATAAAAATAAAAATAACTAGAAATTTCTAACTATGTTGTTTTACCGTGACAAAACGAAAAATATAATATTTAATTTGATCTAATCAATCAGAAAGCGATCTGCACAGTCCGAAACAATCTGAGACACTGAACCCTTTTCACAGTGAAAATTTCAAAACAAAGACACAAGACGATTTGTTTACATTCTGTATCATTAAAACGAAGGAAACAAAATAAAGGGTGGAACAACTTGCGAAGCACAAATTCTACTCTTTTCAGTTATTTTATACTTTGCTGTAAACAACGGAATGTCCAAAAATATAAAGCAGTAGATTTTCTAATAATTAGGGGACAGGGTGAATTTTTTAAATGTTTTATTTTTAAAATACGAGTTCTTAATAGGAGAGTGTGAAGGCGAGAAAACTAACGTTGAGAAGCGCTTGAATCTGCTAACGATACGATCGTAGACGACGTCGCGTGCTTTATTGCAAAATGGATATTTCCGCCATTTTTCGATGATTCGATCTAAAAATTTCCAGAAATCTTCCTCTAATAGTAAGGAACAAACGTCTCACTGGAAGTTGTTTCAACTCCAAAGTTCCCTCGATACTTTTCTTCGCCGAAGCTAAAAAAGCATGTTTACCGTCAGGTCTCCATTTGCAATTAATTATTATTAAACAATTGGCATTTTTAAGTTTTTGTTTTTTTTATTTTGTAGGCATCGCTAGGGTATAATGCGTATGTGTACCAAATTTCAAATAGTTTCAATGATATTTGTCTGAGTGGACACGATTTATGTTTTAAAAAATAAGTGAATTGCGCGAAATTTTTGTATCCCTTTTTCAATTATATTATTAAAAATATACATCGGAAAGAAAAACTTGAGATAGAAAAGGGTCCATCTTGTCATTCTCTATAATACCATATTTTTATTAATTCAATTTTTTCAACTTTAAAATTTGGATATCATAAGACGTTTGGACAATACTTTTTCGCGTTTGCGAGCGCTCGTCCCCTTATTGTATCCGGACCCTCAATCATAGGTTTTGAAAGGATGCGAAGATGACGCAGATAACATTTTTATTTCAATATGTTAAATTATTTATTAATTCCCAAGATTTGTGAATGTGTTTGGGTTAACTATAAATAAAGGCCGCCTTTCTGTGTACCGAATTATCGGTACGAATAGCCGAATTTGTTGCACAAATAGCGGGAGCAGAAAAAGGGACTATTTGTACAAGAATTTCGATACAAATAGCCGGAATTTTTTGGTACACATAGACGCATAGGAACGCAATCTGCAGTTAATATTATTTTATGTGCCACGATGGTATATTATATATGACGGTATATTATTTAGTCTGCATGTCAAAAATAGCACATAATTTTATAAATTCAAATATGAATCCAGAATTCTGTATGAATAAATAAATAAAATGAATTTATTTGAAAAAATTTAAATGAATAAATCCACACCTTTGGCACCGAAAATTAATGTATGCATAGAGGAGAGGTCGAAACTGAAGAAGAATGATTTACAATCAAAACGGAAACCCTTCACATCCGACTGGAGTTTTTTTCCAATGGACCAGATTCTGTTTTGCAATTCAACTATTGGTACAACTATAAAAATTCTCTTGTTTATTATCAAGATTAGCTCTTTTACGTAATCAAAGAAATTTTCTAATTTGATGCCGAAAAAGTGGTCTCATTCCACCTCACTTGGAAAATTTCAATAATTTTGATAAACTTCGCTTTGTTTTCTAATTAATAGAAACCAAATTAACAGATTATCTAAAACAGTCAAAAGCAAAATTTTAAATACATTTTCGAATTTTCTGTGATTTTGTCATGATTTAAAATCTCAAATATAATATAAGTTCTTCATAAAACATAAGAAACATTTAACACAAACATTTCATACTCTACAATGAAGAAAAACTTTTAGACAAAAAATAAATTTTGAAGTTAGGAACACATGGTTCAAAAATTTGACCGATATTACAATACCCGATAAAGTTGTTAGAATTGTATCCTTAGGCCCTGGTTTTTCGTACAATTCTTTCAGCAAAAAATATTTTCCCTCGCATGATCTTATAGCCTCAATTGAATTTGGATTTTCCCCTAGATATACCAATGAACTACTAACTAGTCCAATGCTCTCAGGCTATTCTAAATTTTCTCAATTCACCAGTTTTAAACAAATAGAAATTTCAAGGTAACTTAGATTTTAGTCCAGAAATAAAATTGGTCAAATATAAGCTTGATATTGTTTTTTTGAAATCAGATAAAGGTAATACAACTGTTGCAATGAGTAAATCTCAATATATAGAACAAATATTGAATTTACTATCAGATAAAGCTGAATTTGAAGAAGTTAAATTTTAGTATACGACCACTACTGAAAAATGTAATAATATTATTCTTAATAGATGGGATAAAAAAGCATATATATCATCTGGAGAAGCTAAAGAGTCAAAAGCAAATGCGACTACTATCCCCAGAGCATATGGACCACCTAAAGTTCATAAAAAGGGAAATCCTTTAAGAATAATTGTGTTTACCATAAAAATAGTCATACTTCCAAATTAGCTAAGTTCCTTTCTGATCATCTACGATTAATAATAGGAAAATCAGAGTACCATGTAAAATATAGCTGTGAGATTTTGTCAATTGCCTAAAAAACTTTTAAATGCCAAAACATCACATTCTTGTGTCATTGAATGTTGTCAACTCATTCCCTAATATTCCTATCAATTCAGCTTCACAATGCATCAAAAACAAATGGGACATTATTGCTTCAAATATTTGAAGCAATATCTCTCATACCCAGATATGAAATTTTAAATGCAGTGGAGTTTTGCATCAGATCTACATTTTTTAAGTTCAATAACAAAAACTACGAACAAATAGACGGAATAGCTATGGGTTCTCCGCTATCACCAGCATGATCAGCAATAGCTGATATTGTAATGGAATCACTTGAAATTGACTGTTTATCTTCACTCAGTTTTAATGTAACCTTTTATAAAAGGTATGTTGATGATATTTTCACGATCATTCCCAAACAAAAACTACAAGAGGTTTTAGACATTTTCAATAGTTATAATTCAAGTATTAAGTTAACCTATGAAAAAGAAGTAAACTCCACGCTTAATTTTTTAGATATTTCCGTCACAAGAGAAGATAATGTGACTCTTCTAATAAACTGGTACCACAAAAAACTTGGTCTGATAGATACTTACATTTTTTATCACAACATCCATGGTCTCAAAGTAAAGGGATAATTTTTGGGCTTATTGATAGAGCTATTAAATTATCTTCCTTGCCATTTAGAAAACAGAACATCCCATTATTACGACAAATTTTGATTAGTAATTGCCATCCACTTGATTTAAGTAATAAATTAATTAAAATAGGAATTGACAACATTTATAATTCAGGAAATAAGAAAGAGTCACAAAATTTCAAAGCTTTCACAGTATTTCCATATATTTCTGGTATGACCGATCAAATATTTACAATATTGAGACAAAAAGGCATTAAGGTCATTTTTAGACCAACGAAGTCTAATTTCAACTTATTTTCATATATCCTAAGGATATATTAGATATTTTGCATAGAAGAGATATTGTTTACTGTTTCGACTGTTTAAACTGTGACTGTTCTTACATTAGATACACAGGTAGACCATTACATTATAAAATTAAAGAACATCAACGTCATAATTCAAATATAGATAATATCACGGCACTCGAAAGACATAGAATTGATACTGGTTATGATTTGGATTTTCAACATCTAAAGGTTCTATCTTTTGAAAAAATTTAAATAAACGTTTAACTATTGAATCTTTCTACATTAATCAGGAAGAAAATGCGTTAATCTTATGTTAGATAAGACAACTTTAGACTCCCAGATTTTTATAGCTTGTTGTGTAAAAACTAATTTTAATTCACAATTTTATTTATAATGGATTTTCGAAATTTGGCGCCTTATGATTAATGTCCATATTTATTGACATTAAGAATGTACTGATCGACCTTTAATGGATGACTTTCTAAACACTTGTTGAAATTGGAGAGTTGAAAGACTCTAAATGTAAATGCTTTTCTGCTCTTCACAATTTTCTCAAAATTTATCAAAAATGTGAATTTGAATCAATTATATTTAATTTTATTTTTGTTAATTCAAAATCGCAACAATGTGTGCATATATTAAATTTGCTAAGTTTTTGATCATTTTGTAATTTCATTTTCATTTTCGCATTTCCGTAAATTAAACTTACATTAACGAATTTTCTTTCTTTTCACATAATTTTATTCGCTTTATCTCCACAGTGATATTAATGAAAGCTATTTTCAATATTAATATACAAATTACATTTCCATTCTTTTTTTCAAATTAATTTTTCGATAATGAATCACATTGTTGGGATGAAGGATAATCCAATAAGCTCCGATTTACTCAAATCGACAGCTCTTTCAGTTGTCATTCCAATTAATGTCAGGTAATGCTTAAATTACTATACACGTGATTTATGACTATCAGATAATTTTTATTCACTTATTATTTTTTATTTGAAGAATTTTTTTGTTATTATTATTTATAACAATTTTTTTAAACTTACACTTTTACTGTTATGACTTTATTGTATAATGAATTTATTTATTTATTTTAATTAATTCTTCATAATAAATTTTTACTACAGTCTTGAAAAGAGATCACATAGAGTCCGAAACATAGCCAATTGAAACTTGAGTTTCATTTTTTGTTCATTTGACCTTTGGCACGGGAAATTTATTTATGCATAAATCCACAATATGTTGGTTTATGACTTGCTTCTAAAAAAACGACATATTTAAACCTTATTTACCATATTAATTGAAAGTTTCATCCAAATCGTTTGATTGTTTTTAGCTTTCGGAGCTTCATGGTATATTTATTTACCACTTCTTCCTGAAAAATTATGTTTTTTATGTTTATGAGTGAAGATTCGTGCCAATTTTTTTACAAAATAAAACCAATAGTTTTGATAATTCATCCCTTAGACACGAAAGAGCTACCTAAAGAGAATTACCCGTACAGGGTAAATGCACCTATTAGCTTCCGTGTAAGGGTAACGACAGAATTTAGGACCAATAAACAAGTGTAATTCATTCCGATTCGCTGAAAAACTATTACTGATCTAAGAACTTATATTATTCCATAGAAAGAACATTTTGTTTGAACGAACTGCTACAAGTTGCACCAGAAAATTCGAAAATCATGCAAAGCTGTCATTGTACGTCGTTGCGACCGCCTGATTCGTTTTCGGATGTATTTGCGTCCACGCGGGTGCCCCTATTTGCGACCGGACGCAAAATGGTACTTTTACCATTAAGCGTCCACGTGATAATGAATCGTTCGGTCGCAAATAGGGACAGAATTTGTAGGACCCTATTTGCGTCCGCTTTTCAAAGGTTATGATAGACCGAATTATTTCGATAAAACGTACGTCACGCATGTACATCAAAATGTTGTTGCACTACTTAGCGACTATTGTGTGAAATAAATAATTCACTGAACATTCGCGTGATGAAATCCGATTTTTGAATAGCTTGTTGATCTGTATTGCACACGACACTTGACTTACCTGGTAATTATTTCTCCGGATCCGAAAAAATGACAAAATTGACACTCCGTTTCACAGTCCGTGTTATATATTTCCAAATTTTGATAAGACACATATTTGAATGGAGGCGCATGTAGAGTATTGTCATTAGAATAAAATAAATACTCTGCATGAATCAATAAGCATAAGAATTCATTAAATTTACTTTTCTTCAATCAGATTAAGACGCAAATAGGAGTACGGACGCTAATAGGTCCATTTACCTCAAAAATAAAGTCATGGTATAGTAGAACAAAATGTAATTTTTGAAATGATGTATAGTGATTTTGCATGGAGTAGATCCATACAATTTTAAGTGCGTTTTTGTCGGAAGGCGGTTTTTCGAAATTCAAATTGTCAAAGTTCCCCCGGAGGTTCGTTCTGGGCCTAAAATTACGTAAATTTACCAGGCAACATTGCCCCTATACACGTAACTCCATACAGACAACCTGGACCCTTTTCATTTGGACGTACATAAATTAGGAGAGAAAAGCCCAGGACCAACGCAAAATCTACAGGGTAAATAAACCATGAACCGACTTCAACACCCTGTTTATTCCATATTTTTTCATTCTTCTTCCTAAGAGTTATTCACCTGAAAAATATGAAAATTCTCTAAAGTGTTAAAGGATCAAGATGTAAAAATAACATCAAATTTTGAACAGAAGAAACACAAATCAACCGTTTATTGAAATGAATAATTGAGGACCCGGATGCAATAAGGGGACGAGTGCTCGAAAACACTAAAAAGGGTTGTCCAAGTGTTTCGTGATATCCAAATTTTGAGGTTCAAAAATTTATATTTTTCATAATACGAATTTGTGAAGAATGAAAAGACGGAACTTGCTTCTATTTACATTTTTTCACCGTAAACATTTTTAATAATAAAATTAAAAAACTGAAATAAATTTTTTCTCCAAATTCAATTATATAAATCGTCATAACTCAGACAAATATTATTGAAACTGCTTGAAATTTGATATATACACGCAGTATACTGCAGCAATACCTAAAATATGAAGAAAGAACTTTAATCTACTTCTTGTTCAATAATAATTAATGGAAAATGGAGACCGCTCGGTAACCATGTTTTTTCAGTTTCACCGACAAAAAGTATACAGGGAAGTTCAAAATTGAGAAAACTTCTACAGAGGCATTTATTTCTTATTATTCACGTAAGATTTCTGGTGATTTTCAGATTGATTTATAGAATATTGATGATGAAATCAGGCACTCTACTCGACGTTGGTGGCATTGTATGCTTTCTTAACAAATACCTAATTTCGACAATTTTCAATAAATCGATCTGAAAGTTTCCAAAAATCTGCCTTGAGTAGTGAGGAACAAATGCCTATCTGGAAATTTTTCCAACTTTGAACTTCACTTCATACTTTTTGTCAGCAAAAGTATAAAAACATGATTACCGACCGATTCCAATTTGTATTTAATTACACTAGTTTACAAAATTAAACAAAATTCATGTACATTCAATGCCACTTTTTTCCCTATGTATTTTGGCTCGCTAAATTCGAAAATCACATTAAAAATTTTTTTTATGGATAGGTTTTCGAGATATAATTTTTTGAAATGTTTCGAAATTTGTTCGGCGGTGGCTTCACATGTTAGGCCATATATAAAGTTGTAAACGTTAGATTGGGTCGCGCGAGGTCTCAAATTAAAGGTAATAAAATTTCCAACAATCGCTTTGCATTTTGTCTTCCAATCTGTCCAGTAGTTTAGGTGTTATGTCCTAAAATATATGAGAAAAGTCTATTTTTTGAGCCAAAATAAGAATTGAAAATTCACTCTATCGCTATGAAAAAATAGAAAAATTTAAATTATGTCCACTTTTTTATTTTTTATACATAGATCGCACTTTTGAGAAAAAAAGGTATTGATGAAGAAAATGTATGCAAAAATACCGGAAATATAAGCAATTGATTGAAGGTACCAAAATTCAAATTTTACTCTGTAAATGTTGGCCCCTGCTTTGTCTTCTGTTCTTCGCAGGTTCCGTTTCTCTGATGAGGAACCAAATATAATCTCCTAACATTTTTGCATCCCAATAACCATGGAGGCGCTGCTTAATAGCTTTAATTTCTTGGTGAAACCTTTCACCATGCTCGTCACTTACGTCACCGAGATTTTTCGGGAAAAAATACAAGTGGGAATGCAAAAAATGAATTTTGAGCGACATATTTACACATGCTGAAATTAAAATTAAATGTACACAATGTACACATACATAGGGTAAGGAGGGGCAGGGCCAACCAGTTAACAGTCAATGATTTTATTAAAGGTAATAAGATGTGGAACTGATCCACTTTTTTTTCATTTCGAGTCCTACATTATTGGTTATCATATTTCTAAAAGAATTAATTACATTAATGAAACAATAATTTAATAATTCAATTATTTCCAACAAGCTGTATTTCGTCGGCTTTGTAACAGACCCGAGGGCAAAGCCAACCGCAACTTTTTATGAAAATCAAAACATCTGAAGAGGGCAAAACATGATGGTTGGCTTCTGTGGTATTTTATATACTGGAAAAATTACCTTAAAACATTTCCAGCAAGAAGAATAAGTTGTTTTTAATAAAAATAGTGATAGCTGTGAAATAACGTCTTATGCGTTGACATTGCACTAGAGACGGACTACGCGCAAGGGTTTCTACCATACTAATAAAAAACACCTGCTCTACCGACCGAATTTAAAATAATAATATTTAATAGTTTCTTGCATGTAGCCCAGAAGATAAGTGACTGTTCTACATTACCGATCACTTATCGACAATACTTATGATACGTTTATAACCTAAGCACATGTTAGCTATTATTTTCGTCATGCTTGCCCCACTGGTGAGGCCTCATTTATTTACGATATTTAAAATATTTGGGACTTGAATTAGGTTCAACTATTATAATGAAATAATTGTGTAATCTGTCAAAATATAAAATTTTCATACTGGAAGTATTGCTATTAATGTCGAAAACTTTATATTTCTGCTAGCGAATCTTCCATTCTTCCGTTGTGAAAACTGTTTTCTGCATCATCTTTCTTTTACATCGTCAATTTTCAAGATTTTAGTACGTAACACTATCTCTATGATATAATAGATTTATTTGATGCAAAGTAATAATAAAGTTGTTAAATAATAGCGATGTTATAAGCAAAGTCGCCTTTGCCCCACCGGTTGGCGCTACCCCTCCTTACCCTACATGAAAAAAATAACAATATATCTTCCATACCCATTTTTGCATAATTCTTGGGCAAATATTTAACAATTCGCTTGTAATTCGGGCTTTTATTGTTTCCATGAAAATTGGAAACAATCAAATTGTTGAAGATTTGCTCAAGAATTATGGAAAAATGGGTATGGAATATATATTTTTATTTTATTTCGTGCATGTATTTCTTCACAACACTGGTTTACAAAATGAAAAAATGTGTAAATTTAATTTTAATTTCAACATGTGTAAATATGTCGCTCAAAATTCATTTTTTGCATTCCCACTTGTATTTTTTCCCGGAAAATCTCGGTGACGTAAAAGTCGAGCATAGTGAAAGTTTTCACCAAGAAATGAAAGCCATTGAGCAGCGCCACCATGGTTATTAGGGTGCAAGAATGTTGGGAGATTATATTTGGTTCCTCATCAGAGAAACGGAACCTGCGAAGAACAGAAGACCAAGCAGGGGCCAGCATTATTTCTAATCTAGTCATGCAATATTGAAATTCATAATTAAAAACGAATAAAATAAATTACATAAATGTTTTCTATACAAAAATGAAAAAAATAAAAAAAACAGAGTAAAATTTGCTTAAATAAATATAAAATCAATTGCTTATATTTCCGGTATTGATGCATATATTTTCTTCATCAATACCTTCTTTCTTAAAAGTGCGATCTATATACAAAAAATGAGAAACTGGCCATAATTTGAATTTTTCTATTGTTGCATGGCGATAGAGTGAATTTTCGATTTTTATTTTGGCGCAAAAAACGGACTTTTCTCAAATATTTTGGGACATAACACCTAAACTACTGAACAGATAGGACAATACTTTTTAGCATTTTCAAGCGCTAGTCCCCTTATTTCATCCGGAAACTCAATTATTGAAATTATTATTATTTCTAGATAAATAATATAAACATTGTTTACAAATGAATTATTATTTTAATTTGAATAATACTCATGTCAAGTATAAATTTTATTACAGTTGGATACGCGTTTGGCTTGATTAAATAATATTTTACATTCCTCACCGAGCAAGTCATACCTACCCCGAAAGGGAAATGGCTTAATGGTATAATAATAATGATAGACTTTGATTTTTTCTCAGTTCCATGTTGTACATAAATGTGGCATTTTTCTCAACCCTTGAAAATAAAATTTCGTTACAAATATTAAAATGATTTGAAAAATTTGTGTGACTAGTAATGTATATGCAGAAGAATTAGCATCCTTCGTCAATAAAAATGAAAAGCCCCTCTAAATTCATTTTGCTCATAATTTAAAAATATTACTCTCAAGGTGAAGATAGCATATTTGGTTGATTGTATGAATTTTGTTTACGACTTAATTTCTCAATAATATGTTTTTCGAAAATATTAGTTTTTTGGCACTTTCGGTAAATGTCAATAAATATTTAATAATAATCTTTATATAATAATAATGATAAAAATAATAATAAATACAATGTCAAGATCGTATAGCTCTAAAAAAGCATCCAGAAGCGACTGATTTCACCTTCAACGCTCTTGGCCACTGTGTAAGGACAACAGCTGTATAAGATTAATTTCAAATTACAGCATGCTCCTATTTATGTGCCTACTACAGCATCGTCGCAAGAGATTTGAAACATCGTATTAAATTAATTCATAACATCCTCATCTTATCAGGCACTCGACTTAGTCCGTGGATGATGATGAAAAAATCGCGATAAAAACCTGAGAAAAAGTTAAAAAAATATATATAATGAAATTTCATGAAGACATCAGTTAAATGGAAAAAATTACGGCCCTGGGTGGTGTGAAAGTACCCTTAGCAGGGGCAAGTGGGAGGCTGGGGTGGCTTATCGATCAGGACACGGACCTCGAAGAGCTCTCAGTATCCGCGAGACCAGCACACTGTTAAAACGACGTCTCTCGATCTCGCTACTCGCGACTTAAAATCTTGATATTTGGTTCCAAAAAGTTAAATTTGGGAATTAAAAAAAAGTTCAATTTTATGAAGAAGAAACACCAAAATCCTTTTTAAAAAGTTCATCGAGTAAAATCGTCTCTTTGCATCCGGCAAAGTAAGTAGACTCCAGTCCACATGCGCTTCATGATAGTACGCAAAAGTAAACAATGATAAAAAAAATTTCAAATAAAAGAGAATGAGAATTTTTAAAAGTGCTACAATCAAATTCAAGTTCGAAATTGATGAAAATTTTTGAATATTTACAAATTTGTTGTGAGAATTGTATTGATATTTTACGTATTCCTCTTTAATGATTCATGCCGAGCGTGGCGCCTTCGCACTGAATGAATGTCTCTATTCTCAACGGAATTTTATTTTGTCATGATGCTATCATATTTATTCAAAATGGATTGTACCAGTTACCAATTACGTTTGTTATTCATAATGTTTATACGTGGGCCTCCACATGAAAGGGCCCTTGTGGCCAGTATGTATTTACGTATAGGGGCTTATAGCTGAATGAATTCCCGGAATTTTGGCCCAAAAGGCACCCTCTAAGTTGAAAAACGACTTACCGGGATGTTTTGCAAGATCTATCAGCATAAGTGCTATACTTTTTCTTCGAAAATGAAATATATCTACTTCCCGTTACTTTCAGGATATGAGTATAATCCTAATAGATTCACTATAAGTTCCAGAATTTTCCCCACTCAAACACGAAAATAATAATTTTGACCACAACGTAGAAAAACGTGAATATTTCCTAAACTAGAACCGGTCACAAGGGCCTTTTTCATGCGGACGCCCAAATGCAATGTACGCGTTGTATTCTCTGCCAGAATGTTTTTTCGGATTTTAATTTTCTATTTTAGTTTATTTTTCTGGATTTTAATTTTTCCTTCTGGCATGGTGGAATTTAATCTTGAAGTCTTTGGAGTTCATCACAACTTCTTTGGAATCCAAATGCGAGTTCAATCACACTCGCCACCCTTTCCAGGTGGCCGAGGGAGGGGCTACTGGAAAGGTATTATAATACATATTCATGGATAACACATGGGAAAAAAACATTCGCTATCGATATAGTGTCCCCATTCACATTTCTCACGTGAAGAAAAGGTTTTTACAAAACTGAAATTTCGCACATCTTCAGAATGTCAATTATTCTTATTTGTTTTCAAGGAGGTTTTCTTGGTTCCATGATGCCTCAACATGGAAATGGCTTTCATAACATAAACGAAAAAATCTGTAAGACGCAGTCAAGTTTTTTTCCAGTGGACATAACCTCCATCTGTTACAATGATTCCAAACTTACGTGAAACCTCTAAAACGGCAAAATATGCCCGAAGAGAAAATTAAAATCATGCATAATTTGCCGGAAGACAATACTCGACCTATAATATATCTAAATTTAATTTGGTGAAAAGTGAGTCACTAATTGACTTCACTAACATTTTTGACTACTTATTTGAAAACTATAGGCATAATGAAACCCATTTTTTATTTTCAATTAGTTCCAGACAAAAATGTTTTGTTTTTCGTATTTTTTATTCAATATTAGCATATTTTGAGACGTTAAAGTAGAGGATCAACACTTCTCTTCAAATGTTAAGGCTAATTATCAAATATGTTGGACTAAAGTGGGTGAAATACGATTTATAATTAGCAGATATTTTTGCTAAATTAAAATATCATTTGATTTCACGTATTCAGATTGAAAGAGGTTATTTTAATCACAAATTTAAACAAAACTCAGTTACCAGTTTTTAGCGAATAAATAAGAAGACTGCTAATTCAATTTATTCTCACACTTCAAAATACATTGTTTTTACTTTACAGCTGTCAATCTTCTGAGTCCAATAACTCAGAACTGGTCAAACTCCATAAAATCAAATAATAAAATCACTCTCATTTTGGAATTATTAAAAATTAATCTTGCAAGTACATTAAATGACGTCGACATTCAACTTGTAGGAGTTGTAAAGGAAATCTTCTCGTCTCTGCGTATCTTAGTTATAAAATTTCCAGTCTGATGCTCTAAATTTTAGAGCATCAGACCGGAAATCTGAAAGACTTGGATATCGAATCCCAGCGGAGCTAGAGAAGTTTAAAAAAAATTAATAATCAATATTCAAAAAATATTGATTTTAGACCATATAGACAAAAACATTATCATCATATTATTTACTATATTTCTCTGGTTAAATAGCGTAACATCAATTAATAAAAAATGTTTTTGACCATTTTTCAGGAAAATATTTCTAAAAAATCCAAGTTTCCAATTTTACTTAAATTTCAAATAACCGTAAAAGATTAAAGATTAAAGATAACCTTCCAGTATAGGTGTTTAAAACACAATATTTTCTTGGGTTTTCTCATTTTTCTTATTTTAAATGTAAATAGGAAGTAGATTTTTACCGTGGTTCCCAGAATTTGTTTTGCTCTGCATTGGTGTTTTATGGGGGAATATACGAAAAAACTTAATATTAGGACATCAAATCCAGCTTCAATATCTGGATATTAAATTTTATTATCAAGATAGTAGACCTTCATATTTAGATCATTGTCCTATAGTAAACATCCTGATGTTGAGTCAGTGGCGGACTGGTCATAGGTTGGGATGCGGGAAACCCCGCCGGCGCCCACCCTATCAGGCGCCCCCCTAAGGCATGTAGGCGCCCTCTACGATCATTTTTTTAAACAAAGTGAATGTTTTTAATATTAAACAAGAGAAAGCAGAAGGAACTTTATTAAAATGGTACTCTGTAAACATATTGTTATACTCCATAAGCTAGTTAATCATCAACACATTACATCGTACATGAATTCCTAATTATACTTCCAAAGCAATTAAAAGTTTTCTGAGGATTAATTTGTTTGTCCTCCCAGGATTCGTAACTGCAAAAAAAAAATATATATTCTCTTGCATCAAACATAATTTTTTCTCAGTATATAAAGCTTCAGCAATGTATTGATTATCTGCGTTTATTAAACTATAAATAATTAAAAATTATTTCGTAAAACTTGAAACGTTGTAACATATTATTGTGTTAACGAAAGGATTTAGAATCCATTTTCTATAAATCAATAGGTCAATCCGAGAAAATTTGGTTCAGATTGAACCGGATTGAGTCAGATTAATTTTTTTATATAATAATACATTTTTTTCTGGAGAGATTAATAGCGAGATTAACAGTTTTTCGCGTAATAATAGTAATTGTTGCGAGTATTTGAATATATACTACTGCTGCTTCGTGGAAAATATGTTTGTTGATGGGAATCAAAAAATCATTATAAAAGTGGCACAAAAAACAATGGTGGTTTCTGCCTTTTTTTTTGGTTCTTCAGGAAGGCGCCCTTACATATCGACTTCCCGCGGACGCCCCAGGGTACCCAGTCCGCCACTGTGTTGAGTCTTAATATCCATTTTTCTTCGTGTATTAAGCCTCCCTGTCGTAGCTTAAATATTTTTTTAGACGAGATAAGAAATGTAACCAATTTTCTTCATTTCTCTTATTTTTAAAATTTTTCAACCACTGGTACAATAAAAATAAAACTTTCTAACACAATAAATTGTACTCTCTTATCCAGTAGTGTAGTCGAGGCCTGGCGGGGCATGGCGCCTCCAGAGTACTTCTTTAAAGTCCTGGCGGCGCCAAGCCATTTTCTGGTCACACGGAAAATTTTCCCAGTTATGGGTCAGCCATAAACTACCTTACCAATTTTGGCTTTTTTGACCTCCCCTCCCCCGAAAGTAACGTAGCCGTTGACTGAGGACGGATTTCGCGTTTATAAATTCTTTAAAATAAAATCATGTGGATAACATATTGAATTCAATACGAAACACTTTTAATTCCTAAAATTTCAAGCCGAAATATATTGCATTTTCAACAAAATAGCTGAATTTTCAACCAAAAAATATTTTCTATCCGAAGAGATGAATTTCCAACAGGAAAAGACGGATTGAAGAAAAAAATTAAGTTTCAACCAAAGAATTGCGTTAACATCCAAATAGATAAAGTTTCCAGTAAAAAAGGCAAGTTTTCCAAACAATAGTTGAAGATTTTACGACGACTTTTTAACAAAATATATGCATTTTCTACCAAACAGTTTGAATTGTTAAGTTATACAATATGCAGGATGAAGTTTCAACCAAAAATAGAATAGATAAGTTTTCCGACAGAAGCTCTAAAAAAAATAACTTTGGACAAAAAAAAAACAATTTTCAACAAAATTGTTAAATTTTCAACCAAAAAGATGAATTTCCGACCAAGAAGATTAATATTCTATCAAAAAAGACCAATTTACAACTTATCCAATACACAGGATAAAGTTTTAATCAAACATTAAATAGTTACATTTTCAGATGAAACAAAAACAATTTTCAGAAGGAAAT
>CAKNXH010001803.1:18434-40524 GCA_932178445.1 Andricus quercusramuli
TTTCAGATGAAACAAAAACAATTTTCAGAAGGAAATGAATTTTCAACAAAGTTGTTGAATTTCTAATCCAAAAGATGAATTTTTGACCAAGAAGATTAACGACCCTCAATTTAGCTATAGATATAGATTTGAAAATTAGGGAATTTATTTTTTAAAAAGTGATTGTCCTATCAAAAAATTGAAGACATATCTGGATTCGTCTTAGCCATATCTCCAGTTTTTCGGATCAGCAAAAAAAAGTTTTTCAAACAATTTAATTGTTATAAATAATTCGGAATTCAATATAAACAAATTTATCAGTCTGAGAATAGTTTCCAGTACATAAGTAGATACTTCAATAAAATACACCTAGGAGCATTTTTATCCAACGCGATAGCATCATTATTTAAACAAATACAATGTTTATGAAAAATTACATTTTTCATTGTTTAATGTACAATAACTTCAACTACCACTAAATGAACACAAACTACATGAAGATAACACAATTTCAACTCTAACAAACCAGTCATAGAAAATAATCCATTAATTAAACATTGATTTTATCCCCTCCACTGTCACTAAATAACAAAAAAGCCTTTGCATATAGATTTCAATATTCGGACAGATAGCATTTTTCCAGTGAGAGTGGAGGGGGTTAAAACAAAGTTTAAATTCGATTTTTTTCATTTTGGACAATTTATTTGGATTCTATTATATTCGGGTAACGACATTTGGTTGTCGTTTGAGATCAATTGTTGTTCAATAATTGTTTAAACAAATAAGAAATATTATGAACAATGTAATTGTTTGAATAGTAAATTTTTCTGCATTTTTAAAAAAACACCTGGAGATATGGCCGAGACGAATCCAACGATACCTTTAGATTTTTTCTGCGACTTTTAGTTAGTTCTAGCTATATGCCCGAACATTGAGATCCATATTCAAAGGATTTTTCGAGTGAGAGTGGAGGGGGCTAAAAACAAATTTTAATTCGATTTTTTTCATTTCGGAAAATTTATTTGGATTCCATTATATTCGGGTAACGACATCTGGTTGTGATTTGAGATAAATTGTTTTTCAATAATTGTTTAAACGAATAAGAAATATTATGACCAATGTAATTGTTTAAATAGTACATTTGTTTGTATGATTAAAAAAAAAACACCTAGAGATATGGCCGAGACATATCCAATGATAACTTTAGATTTTCTCTGCGACATTTAGTTTGCTGTAGCTATATGTCCGAATATTGAAATCTTATATGCAAAGGCTTTTTGTTATGGAGTGACAGTAAAGGGGATAAAATCAATGTTTATTAATGAATTGTTCTCTATGACTGGTTCGTTAGAGTTGAGAATAGTGTTATCTTTATTTAGTTTGTGATTATTTAGTGTTAGTTGAAGTTATTATACATTAAACAATGAAAAACGTAATTTTTTCATAAACATTGTATTTGTTTAAACAATTATTTTTTCGTGATGATTAAAAATACGCCTATGGGTATTTTATTGAAGTATCTACTAGTGTGCTTGAAACTATTTTCAGACTGATACATTTGTTTATATTGAATTCCGAATTGTTTACAACAAATGAATTGTTTGAAAATCTTTTTTTTGAATAATTCAAAAAACCACTATAGGTATGGCTGAGACGAATCCAGATGTCTGCAATTTTTTGATAGGACAATTACTTTTTTTTAGATAAATTCCCCAATTTTCAAATCTATATGTATTATGTATAGCTGAATTCAGGGTCGTGAAGATTAATGTTCCACCAAAAAGGACGAATTTGGAACAAAATTCATGAATTTTCCACAAAATCATTAACATATTTTTAAAGCCAAAAAAACGAATTATGTACGAAAGAGTTGAATTTTCAACCCAAAAAGAATGAATTATTAACCAAAAAGATTAATTTTCAACCAAATAGCCTAATGTTCTACCAAATTGTTGAATGTTCAAGCCAAAAAGATAAATTTTCTATAAAGATGTTGAATATTTAACATAAAAGTTTTTTTTAGTAGCAAATAGTTGATTTTTCAACTGCAGTTATGAAACCCTGATAAAAAAGTTAATCTTTTTACAAACTAGTTCAACTTCAAGTCAAAAAATCAACTTTCCAACCAAAAAGGATGAATTCTTAACGAAGCATATAACAATTAATATTTCAACCATACAATTGCATTTTCAAATAGTTGAATTTTTAACCAAAGAGATGAACCTTCCTCTAAAAAAAATGAAATTTTAACAAAGTAATTCAATTGTTGATAAAAAAAGATGACATTCCAACAAAATAGTTGTATTTTGAAGATAATAATTAAATCTTCAAAGAAATAATAGAATTTTTAATCAAACGAGATGAATTCCGAACCAAAAATATAATATCAGCCTTTTCAGTGAAAAAATAAAATTGTACCCAAAAATATAGCTAGTTACTTTCTCTTATAACCCCCCCCCCCCCCTCGTTAAAAACCATAATTTTATCCCCCATCCTCTCAAACTGGTAACGTAGTTTATGGAGAGTTCCCATGAGCCACTTTTTCATTTAGGACTACACCACTGCTTTTATCTCAATTCAACAGCTTGAACAGCTTGAAATTTTGAATTTGGATAGATAGCAGATGCAGGGCATGAAAAAATTTCATTTTGGGTTTCTTATCAGCTCTGTGAAATCTAAAATAGATTAGTCAATTTGCCCGCTACCAAAATAAATTATAACAAAATTAATTACCATTAGAGTTTTGGAAAAATCTATTCTGTTAATTTTTATGCGCAATCTACATAATACGCCTAATTTGGTATATCTGAATTTTCTCGATCGACTTTTATAATTATATTCTATATTTTCAAGAATATTTAATGGATTATACCTGATATGAGTTTCTTAATTTTACGACTATTTTCTTTCAAGTTGACACTTTTGCAGGATCAGAGGAAAATTTTTTAATGATACGCTGATTCAAAAATATAAAAATAATATATAACTTCGAAAAACGATCACTCTCTTTTTTCCTAATTAACTATAATTTAATTATGGATTTTTAAATGTTAAGAATAAAGTTAAAAAATAAAGAAATATTTTGTATTTGATGTTTTAATTATAATCTAATTTGCATATGAATCAGGGATGCGTAAATATTGCCTATCCTACCATGGAGATTTATAATAAGTTGAGGGAATGAATGACCTAGTTGAGTTTATCCAACTGCGTTTCGCGAGTTCATGGGATTTCGCGGACGACCTGCGGTTGACCTATTTATGACTTTTTTTTACGGAAAATATCCCATAATTCGCATAAATATAATCTCTTAGTAGCACGATGGTGACAAATAATTAGCTTTTTCCTTTATTGTAATTAGTAAAATTTTGAAGGAAGAGAATGAAAATTAGAAAATTAATGGATTTGAGAAAAAAAGTTTAAATTGGTGAAATAGTAACTAAGGAATGTGAGGAAGGGTCAATTTGAAGGGAAGCCGCAATTGGATGCGCAGACGCGATATGAGTACTAACAGTACACTGACCTCGTCGCATCGCGACTACCAAATCCGATTTGGCCCTGGAATCCGGCCAGGCAAAGTTGCAAATGTATTTGCCGCGGTGTCAATGTACGGGAATTCACTGGAGTTGTTCTACTCTCTCTGAATCGATCAAGTCTTGAAGTCAACCGAGATATTAATGGAGATTAGATTTCTGACCTATAAATCTGTAATATACATTTATAATTTAATGGGTAGTGAGATATTTTTCATTTATTAATTATTATGGCAAATAAAAGTTTTAGATTTAAAGTGCAAACGCTTGAAAATACATAATCTTTTCAAACGCAGCTCTAAGGAGATGAACCCTCTTTTCATTTAAAATTGAAAGGTTAGAAGCAGATGAATTTCAAGTAGGTTTTAATCGAATGATTTCAAATTCAAATATGCAACATTAGCAAATTTCAAATTTAAATAATTTGAAATCAAAAATCCTATAGTTGAGAAATTTCGAAGCTTGAAGTATTTGAAATGAAACAATTTGTGTTGCCTTAGAAACGTTCAAACTTTAATAAATTTAAAATCGCGTAATTTGGCTTTGAACAATTTTTAATTGAAAGCCATTTTGAAAGACCAATTCGATTATTTGATTATATTTCCTTTTCTTTTAGCTAGCATTTAAAAAATGTCTAGAATGACCCAATTCGACTTTTATATTCTACTTGCTAACAATACCGAAGCTGTACTATAAGAACTAGGTTATTCATGGAAAATCATTTGTACACAGAATTGTCGGGATTCCAGAATACAACGTTGTGTAAATATGTCCCCTGAAGAGGATTTATCCAAATGCAAAAATATCTTGACCCAATTCAAGGAAACCATGAACGTAAAAACAGCTTATGTTAGTATTATTCAATTTGAAGAAGTCCACTTCTGAAAAATTCATAACAAAAGTTTCTTAAATGTACATTTCTGTAAAGTAATAAATATTGTTGGAAAATGTAAATTTCGTTCCAGAGTGAAGGAATGTGTGCGTGGTAAGTTGGAAATTATAGAGCCGACTATACACATTTATATGTAGTTTACTATTTTCTCTCGTGGGTGAACCACCTACGAGGCATTACGCACGATAAAAACAGAATTTACCACCCACGAGGTGGACTTGCATAACGTCATAGGAAAACTGTTGAAAAGAAAGTTCTATGCCTTCTACACATCCATATAAACTTATAAAGACACCCGATTTTTTCACTTAATCAGATGAAACACCCCGAATAAAAAATTGAGTTTTATATTGATTGACTAAACATTACCCCCTCCCTCTAATATATTCAACCTCGAAAGCTTACAATTTCTTGATAATTTTTCAAGATACTTCAGTTAAAATAATTCATATGTTGAGCAATGAATTAGAAAATGTTTCGTTTGAAATTGTAAGCCTTTCAATAACGAATCCCAAAAACTATTTGCCGAAAGGCAAATGGTTTTATTGAAATTATAAAATTTAGTTGGCTCGTTCAATGCTTGACTTATTTTGATAGTATATTATCAATATATCGATAAGATATTATTATTCAAATTTTTAAAATGATTTTTTAGAGATTTTTTCAAGACTGAAAATGCAATTTACCATTCACAAGGTGGACTTGCATAACGCCAAAGGAAAACTTGAAAATCAAGTTTCATATTCCTCCTACATATACATATAAAAACACCTGATTTATTCACTATAGCAGTTAAGGCACGCGGAATTACAATTGCACTGAATTGCATGTTTGGTAGCTTTTAAACATCTAAGCTTATTTGAAATCACAAAAAAAAAATCATTAAAAATGATTCCCTTTTTATATTCAAGCCAACTTACCTCAAGTAGATAATTTTTTTTACCTATAGAAATGCGATGGATTCCAGAGCTTCAGGAATATTTTTAGAAATATGATTTTCAATTTCCATTTGTCAGCGATTAAATTTTAGATAAAACCTGAATGAATGGCTTTGAAGTATAATTTCCTTTACCTATCCACTCGATATTATCTCTGATAATTTTTGATCTGATTCTACAAATCCTTTTCTACTAAAAAATACTTGATTACCAGAAGCGCTTATTTTCTTCGTCTGGCCATATTCGACCTTCTTCACTGAAATGTTCCAGCTGTTTTGTGCATACGCTTAAGAAGTATATTGGGGCATTCCCATGAAAAGGGCCCTTTTGACCGGTATGGAGTTACGTATAGGGGAATATAGCTAGATAAATGCCCAGCATTTTAGGCCCAAAATGAACCCTCTTAGTTGAAAAACGAGTCACGGAGGCATTTTTGAAGTTGGAACATTGAAAAACCGTTTTAACGCATCTAAACTTGGCGATCGCCATAAGCACACATATTACGTTTTTCCATAGAACATGAAATATACATAATTCCGGATACTATCTAGCTATGATCTATGATCTATGAACTATGATCTAGTTATAGAGCATATTTTTCTGAAATACATAAGAATGTTATATGGTCAAAATTAAGCCATCTAGCATGATTTGAAACACAGAATGCGTTGCACATTACATTTCCCTCCTCCTGCAATTCAAACAGCTCGTCCCTCTTATTAAATTCAGAAATGATCTTAAATGATAAACATAAAAAATAATATTTATTATTAAGTTATTGTAGTAAATTTTCCTTATATGATTATTTCTATGTACCAAAAAATTAAAATTTCGAACTAAACGACGCAAAATACAAGAAAAAGTCTAGAAGAGAAATTATAACTTTTGAAAAGTCCTACAAAATTTCTTTGAACTATTTTTCAATAGGACTTATCATTTTTATCTTATATATCGAAAGTACTATGCAGAAAATCGCAAACTCAAATTTCGAACCGATCGGTCTGACATGAGGAAAAAAATTTCAACAAGGAATTGCAGCTTTCGAAAATTCCTACAAAATTGATCTGAACAATTTTTTAATAGGACTTGTCATTTTGGTTTTATCTATGGAATTCCTACATTTCTTTGCATCATTTTTTTACAGAACTCCTGGTTTTTAATTTATTTATCGTAATTAATATGAAAAAATCGAAAATTCCAATATTGCGCCAAAAAACGCGAGATACGTAAACAAATCTATTTACCTATACCTTATTACGTAGAAAATTCAGAATATGAAGACGGATATAAATACTCGGATCTAAAAGAAATGTTTTTGATGAAGTTTCATTCATGCATTGCAAGTGCAAAGAATAAATATCCGAGCGCAAGTTATCTCATTACTCGCGCTCAAACTTATGAGCGAAGCGGGGTGCGCGCACGATGAATAACTTTCGTCTAATAATTTTTTTTCGTACCTTGTGTCGTTTTCCCAAAAATTAAATTTTGTATTTTAATGTTATTTTCATGATTAAAACAAAAACTACGCGTCCTATCAAAAAATAATTTATACAAAATTTGCAACTCTTTTTTGGGTGACGAAATCTTTCTATTAATTTTTTCTGTAGTTTTTGTCGTTTGTCCAAAAATTTAATTGTTTATTTTTAATGTTGTTTTTATGAGAAAAAAAAAGAAAAACTACAAGTCCTGCCAAAAGTAATGAATAACAAATTTGTAAATATTTTTTGGGTGCATAATAAAATTTTTGTCAAGTCACCTTTCTTCGTATCTTGCATAGTTTGACCGCAAAATGGAATTTTTGGTTTTTCATTATTTTTTTTGAGGTCAAAACAAGAACATAAAACTAATACCTTCTCATATTATGATGAGGATGTAAAAATTCTAATGTTTGAAAAATGATACCTCTTGTAGATATTCTGCTTATCTGATACTTAAATACGAGAATAAAAAATTTTTCTTACAATGAAACAATATTCTTTTCAACGTTCTTATATATGTCATTTTTTCAGAAAAATATGTTCTACAACGTTTTCTTAAAGTATTTTTTGTACATAAGTCATAGCTTACAAGATATAAATGGCAGTACCAAAATTAAGAATATACAACTTTTTTAAACATTCAAAAATTACGATTTCAATAAAAAAAGTTTTATTTATCAACAACTTTAGTTACATTTTAGATTTAGTTGGTGAAACTAAATTCCTAATTTTACGCCAAATTTCGTACGAGAATGAAATAAAAAAATTAGTAAGTGTATTGATAAGCTTGATTTTTAAGAGAACAGGGTTCAGTGCGCAAAAGGAGCACAAAATAGGGGAAATAGGGTAATTTTCTCACAAAAAAGGTGAAAAATAGGGGAAAGATTAAACATTTATTTTTACATGTCACAAAGAAAAAACAATCTTTTTATGACAAATGATACATTTTTTTTAAATTTTCAATGCTTTTTCAATGAGTTCTGCCATTATAGAATTTATTTTTGAAAATTGGATTCTTTCAATGTAAATTTAAAACTACTCTCTTCAGTAGTTAAAAATTGCAATGATAAAAAAGAATTTGCTTTATTAAAAATTTTTCTTAAATGTACTAAAACATGTTTTTGGATTGATTCTAACCTGACATTTCTTCAGATTGAACCAAAGAAACATGTTATTATTTTTTATCCATGAGAAACATTTTTTGTGTGGTGTTTATAACGTTCCAAAATCGCAAAAAAAATAGGTAATCCCAAAAATCCTAACTCACGACGAAATTTTTTTTCCGAAAAACAAAAATAACAAGATAAGTTTTGAGCAAAATAGTTCAATATTGTTGAATTAAGAACATCAGTTTTCAACCGAAAATTACAATTTTTATTAAAAAAAACCTAGTTTTTAACAATCAAACAAAACATTAACTGAAATGATGCATTTTTAACTGAAAAATGACGGAAGGACGAATTTTCTTCATATTACATCAATTTTTAACCAAATATTTGAATTTTCAAAATAAAAAAGATCAATTTTGAACGAAAAATGGAATTGCTACATTTTCATTCATAAGAACTAATTCTGAAATGAAAAAAGCAATTTCATACCAAATTATTAAATTTTTGAGCAAAAAGAAAAAAACAATTTGCTACAATAAATGTGAATTTTTAACTCAAAAATATAAGCTTTCAATACAAAAAATAATTTTCAATAAAAAATTGCAATTTTCAGTTTGAAAAAATGAATTTTTAACAAAGTAGTTTGATTTTCAACCCAATAGACAGCTTTTCAATGAAATAAATATATATTCAACCAGATAGTTAAATTTTTAACCAACTTTCCGCCAAAAAATATTACTTTTGAACGAAATTTGAACATGCAACAAAATAGTTGGAGTTTCAACTAAAAAAGATCAATTTTGAAACACAAATGGAACAGTTCAATTGCGAGTTTGAAAGAGTTAATTTTCAACGAAAAAAAAAGTTTCAACAATAGTTATATTTTCAAGTGAAGTTTAAAAAAAATTAGAAATTGCTCAAGTTAGAACATTCAAAGTTGCAGTTGATGAGTTTGGAATATTCCATTTTTTAATTGAGTATTTAACTTTGTACATTTCAATTAAGATGTGTTAATCTTCTAATACTTGTTTGAAAAGTACTGTATATTTTGTAACTGTTGCAATTTTATATTAGATATAACTTCTGTCTCCAGTTTTCACATATTCAACTTGCTTTAAGATGTTTCATCTTCAGATTTTTTTAAAGAGTATTTATTTTTAATGGTCTGCACTTGAAACGTGTACCTTATTTATTCATAAATAATTTCTTTGAATGCTATAATTGATTTAATTATTATTCAATACTGGGTACTTTTTCAAATATCGTATATTTGAAGAGAAAAGGGGAAAAAGGGGAAGTTTTTTGAAAATAGGGGGAAAAAGGGGAATTTGAAGAAAAAAGGGGAATCTCACAAAAAAAGGGGAAGATTGTGCACCCTGAGAGAAGTTTTTGGGTGAAGATCTCTATCTTGAACCTTGAAAATGCTAACAACATACAGAAGTTCAAAAACAACAACTTCAAAGTAAATTTCTATCATCAACATGTATGCAAATCTTGAAACTCATAATTTTACACAAATGGACTTCTCTCAAAAGCGGCTCAGACGATGATTTTAAGTTTAATTATCAAATTTTCATGGGACAGCATGGAACTATAATTAACCAGAAAATTCTATAATTATTCTTTTCGAAACCCAAAGTTTTCAACAAACTGTTAATTTTTGCTTGCTCTACTAAAAATTTGAGCTCCTCGTTACATCTTGAACCTGTAATATTAAAAATTTTAATTTAAATCTCGAAGCTTTAAAAGTTCTCTGTATTTTTCGAGATGAATATTTAATAATTTTTAGGAAGAAAAATTTTTTAATCTGGGATTTACAGGAAATTTAAAACAGTTCTTAATCTAATCGCCTTGTAAATTTCACGTGAATTTAACGGAAATTGTATAAATCTGCTTCCAAAATCACTTCCCTACATTCTTAAAAAAAATTAAAAGTTTCTACTATGCGATAAGTTTATTTTTATCTGTCAATAACATTGTTCATTTTGTGCAATAAAGTTTGACAATAGTATTATTAAATTATTCTAAAAGTTCAGGATCTCCAAGCTTCTAAGATGTCAAAATAACGAACATTTAAAAATTGTTGTTTTTTAATATTAATTAATTCAACATTTTAATCAGTGCATTTGAAATCGAAGAAATTTTGTGTAAAAAAAAAATTAATTAAAAATATACTTCAAATTCAAATTGAGTGCTATCGAATAACAAAAAGTGAACGTAAACTTGGTCATTTGAAATTTTCAAACTTAAAAATAGCAATTTTTCAGCAATATTCAACATCGTTATTTGTGTCTTTTAGGATACTAAAAAAACCCTGGGTCGCGTGAAATGCATAGGGTTATTAGATTAAGGACTGATTTAAATACCATTCAAGTGTCACATTTTCCCGTTTATCACCCTAAAATGTATTCATTACAAAACTCATTAGTTAAACATTTTAATCAGTATATTTGAAATTAGTGACATTTTTATGAGGAAAATTAAATTAACCAAATACTTGAAAATTTTTATTTAGCGCTCTCAAGAAAACCAACTTAAGCCTAATAGTAACCAAATGCCAAACCTCAAAAGAGCGATTTTTAGCAAATTTCAGCATTTTTATTTTAGGACAAAACAGCTTCGAACCAACGCGATGGGATAATTAGACAAAGGACTGATTACAAAAATCTGTAAATCTCAGAATTAGTCAGATTTAGACGTTAAAAGAAATACCCTGAAATAATTTTTGAAAAATTCAAAAAACTTGGGAGATATTCAAAATTGAAAATTTAGATCCTTTTCTAAAAATGTCCGTAACTTTGATAATCACACATCTATATTTTAGAGAAGGATTTTCCAGTCAATAATTTTTTACTTTAGATTAAAATGATTGAATTTTAAAGAGCGTGATGCACAATTTCAAAATTATTCATTTTTAACGACTTACTTTCAAGTTCCTTAGTTACCAATTCTTCAATAATAAGCAATGTTTAAAATTGTTTAATTTTTAACGCTTTAAGCTCCAATTCATTAATTTTGATCAAAAATCATATGATTACAAAGTTTTTAGAATAAATAAAATCGAAAGGTTTACTATATTCAAAATTCTTCAATTTTGAACGGTGGAAAGGTCATCTGTGATTTTTTTTCACCGAAATCTCATTTTTCAGAAAAAAAATCTATCCAATAACTTTCAATGTCACTCGACACTGCGTGATATGATAGACATTATCTAATAATTTATTTGTTGAAAATTTCCACATTGAAAACCTTGATAGTCAGTTTTAAATGCAATAATTTTAAATATTCTAATTTTATTGGTTTCAATTTTAGTCAGTTTTAAATGTAATAATTTCAGATTTGAATATTCTTAATTGTTTTGTTTTAATATTAAACGTACAAAATTGTCTGATTTTTTGCAATTCTTCCAAACCGTAGAATATTAAATTGATATACTTGATAGTTCCGCAATTTTCAAACGGTGAAAATGACGGTCAATTAATATTTTGATTTCAGAAAATTTGTCTACTCAATTTTAATATTAATTTACCATTTTTTAATGAAATAAAAAGTCA
The DNA here is from genome assembly GCA_932178445.1 of Andricus quercusramuli. Classification (NCBI taxonomy): domain Eukaryota; kingdom Metazoa; phylum Arthropoda; class Insecta; order Hymenoptera; family Cynipidae; genus Andricus; species Andricus quercusramuli. The sequence continues at coordinate 29,918 of CAKNXH010001803.1, forward strand.
ATATTCAAGAATTTCACAAGCTTTAACTTTAAAGCATTCAATTCAGTATTCAATTTCAAATTGTTAATTTGTGATCGCTTCGAATTAAAAATGATTTAAATGCAAAAGTTTTCAATTTTAATTTATTCAACTTTCAACGATTCAGTTTAGAAATGAAACAACGTGAGTTCCTTTGAATTCTTAATAATCCGCTTTTCAGAATTCTAATCTTAAAATAATTAATATCTATTGCATTGGAATTTTCATATTTTTAAAATTTTAATTTGAAATCATTCAATTTTCTACAAGTTTAATTGCTTTTCATTCCATTCAAAATATTGTCCGTAATGGAAGCCAGTTCGTATTGATTATTGTTTCAAACATTTAATAAACATAATGTTTAAAAATTGTTTGATAATGGATTTTCAAATTCTTGATATTTTTGATGTTAGGAAAGAAAAGTTCGAAAACATGAATACTTTTTCAAAACGAAAATTTGATGGAGATTTATTCATTTAGCTTTTATCGCGGAAGAAATATCTGATTCCTCTGAAAAGTCCTTTTGTTTATGTTTAATTGAAATTATTTATGATTTCCGTACAATTCTAATGATAAGATTTCGTGAAACTCTCTTCTCGTGAAGCTTGTATTTTTCAATTCAATTCTAAAACCTTTGATTTTTAAATATGTAAATACACACACTATACTTCTTGGTAGAAGGGCCACACCAAGCAATCTTTATAGTATTCAGAATATGACAAATTTATTTTTCAATTTTCTCTGAAGTAAAGTATTCAAACCACATTTTCTTTCGCCAATATAAGGAGTAGGTAATTTATTATTGAAAAATGCAGTTGCTGTAAATTAGGCAACGGCCCCATTCAAGTTCATGAATTTGAAAAATATATTTTTTATGCAACGCGTCTTATCAACGTCTTTCCAGTTCTGAAAGTAGCCGTTTATACGACATATGGACTGAACGGCGAATGCGCATGTGTGGCGTGGTACGGAGTACAATAATAGTTATCCGCGTGTGCACCTTCGCTGCTGTCCCTGTACGATTATCGAACGCGTCAACCTAACCTCAAATATCAGACGTAATAAACTTGTAAATCATAGCTTTGTTACATAAAGTATCGTATGTACCAAGCATGAGTGATACGTCTTTTTATTCTCAAGTGTATGCAAAACTCACGCTCGGATAAAGAGACTGTTTCACTCATTTTATTTTTTTTTGATTGTGCAAATATTTTTCAGAAAATTACGCTGATAGCGATATTTTAGAAATTCTTCTATAATTTTATTTTGCATGAAATACTCGCATTGTAATTTTTTCCGCGTCTAAACATATTTCTTTACTGAACTATAGAATTTTGCTCTTATAATCTTATGTGTGAGAAATAAGCAAAGCTTTTTCCATGTCTAGGCACGAACTCTTGGCAAGATTCCAAGTACGATGGACGAAACGAAGGTTAACGAGAGGTAGAATGCACAACGGGGGTGCCTTCTAGCCCTCCCGATCCAGGCCACTGTCCCAATTTACTCCCTTGTCCCTCTTCCCCTTTCCCCTTTCCTTTTCGCGAAATCAAACTATATCTGCATTAAAGCTTTTCTTATGAGTCATTGAAACAAAAGGTTCTATTTTGGTAAGGGAAACCAAATCCGAGGAAAGTGGAGGTCAGGGGGTGGTTCCCGAACCAGTTATCTTCGATGAGAGACACTTTGCAATACAGAGCTGACAGTTTTTTTTAATTTCTGGACTTCGAAATTCTAATATCGAATTTACAATTTTTGTTACTCAAATAATCTTAAAAAATACAAAATAGCGTAAAGCATAGACAATACAAAAAATGTCAGTACTTCATTGACGAAAAAAAAAAATTATTTTATTTCGTTTTTTCTTTTTCAAGCAATTTTGGTCGAATACCTTATAATACTGAAACAGCTGTCTCTAATTATATTATTGGATCTAGGGTCAAAAATAAAAATAAATTGATTTACATAGCAAGGTATATGAATAATTGACTTGGATATTTTTATCTCTTGCATGAATAGGGAATTTGTAAGAAAAGGAAAATTTTCCGCTGCTGGGTCATTGTTGAAAATTTCATCAGTTTCTGAAGACTTTGTTTCGCAATTTTCAGAAACGGATTCAAAAATTTTAATTTTGAGACTTCTCAAAAACTGTAGGAAAGAAGGGTCAAAAAACGCAGTAGGTATTTATATAGATACCCCATTTATGTTTGAACCATTCATCTCCACGGTCAACTCTTTTTGGGATAACTATGAGGAAAACCTAGATATGATATGCATTTTACCCAGCTTTCAAAAAAACAGTTAAGCCGTTCTCTGCAAGAACAACTTAAGTCGTTTATAGCGGAAATGTCAGAAACGTCAAAAAGTAAATAAATTCGGTATTTTAAGCTGTAATGATTTTTCAAACGAATAATATTATCTCATGATAAAATGGAAAAAAATTCTAATCATTTTTATAGGTTTTTATGAACAATTACGTGAAGAGAGTTATAAGCTATTGTTGCGGAGAACACTTATGAGAGAACTATACTGTTGGTCAAAATATTTGAAGATAGATTTGAATAACACAAAAATTCTATTTAACGTTATATTTCACAGTCATAAACAATTTATATAAACAAATACTCCAGCCAATTACACCCAATTGGCTCAACAAGAGAAGCGAACAGATCCTCTTCTTCTGGCATGGCCGGTTCAGATAAATAGTAGAATACTCACTGTGCTGTTGTTGTTAACGTGGTGCCGCTAATAGAGCGCATTGTTTGTTTTCGATTACTGCATGAAAAATATAATTTTCTCTGAAAAAACGGCTGCCGGGCGTCTTTCCACTCCTTAGATAATGTATAGAAAAAACTAGATAAAATGGCTTCTCTGTTCGGCCTCAGTTTATGAAGTCCGATTTACCAACAATTTTTCAGGGCATTAATACTTTTCTTGTGTAATTGTAAAGCATTCCAACTAATAAATTGACTGAATGCAAATTTTGCATTAAAAATTGAATCTTTCAACGATTCATATTCAAAACTGTCTGGTTTTGAATATTTCAAATTGTTTAAAATTGAACTCTCTAGTGCTTAAAGTTTTTGATTCACAAGTTTAAAGTTTTAATTTGTCGAAAATTTAATGGAATAATTAAAGCCTGGCTGTGTCATGAAGCTCGAATTAGGGTTCTGTGATCTATTATTGCGCTCTTCGAGCGATCCTTAATGAGGTCAAGGTTTTAACCCTCCGCCTCGTTATCTCAAGAAGCTAGAGAGTAAGTGAGTGAGTGAATTAGTTAGTGAGTGAGTTTAAGCGAGAGAGTAAAGAGGGCAAATATAGAAGTCAAATACTGGATTTTTAAAATTTGTGTATTGAGAGATCGATGACAGTCGTGGTTGTTTTGTTAAGTTCGATTTAGAGGGCTTCCCTGACTCTTGTTCGATAACCGACAAGGAGCAACGGCCGTTGGCCCCGCGACGTCTGTATCTAGGCCAACAGCAGTAGTAATATCACTCAGGGCCGTCTAAGTGTATATTGACTCGAAAATATCCTCGAAATGGACGACCTATGTCTATATAACTTTGTCTACATATAATTCAAGCAAAGGTAAAATAATGTCAATTTTCTGAAGGACAACAGATATCAGTTTCAGCGACCAGGTCAGGTGGGGCCCCATTCAAAAACAATGTGACACTGTCAAGGGAACGACGCGGGTTACCAGTTTTTGTGACATGTTGCGACATACGGTGAGGGGGGATTAGCGTAGAATATGACATCATACATGAAAAATATAAACGTGAATAACCATTTTTTAAATGCTTGAAAAAATGAACTACATGGCGGGCAGTTGTATATTTACTCGGATACTAGGGACCCGAGTACTTGAGATAACGGATATAAATCCTGTACCCGTGTACTCGGATAATCGGATGATACCCGGGTATCCAGGCCATCGATGAATTTATATAATGAAAAAGCATTCCCTGTTTTAAAACTTAAAGAAAATACTGCGAAACAGTGCAAAACGAAGGAAAAATAAAAATCAACCACAAAGGGCCCTTTTTAATTGGACTTTCCTCACATTATCACAAAAGTGAAGTTTAGTTTCTCTATGTCCCGTTTGTTATGCATTATAAATAAATACTGAAAAGAGTGTCCTACTATGCAATTTTTTATTCATAGCATAAAACAAATTAGGCGGATACAAGAACTTTCCAACACATGGACTCTATGTAATATTTTCCATAGAATCGAATAACGTATTCACTTTTCCCATAGCTCGCAGATTTAAACAAACTGTTAAAACAACTGAAAAATCAGATTCTTCCTATAAAAAATTATCATTATTATGTAGTTCATTTTTCGCTCAGGCTTAAGATGGTTACAGTCCAATATGTCGAGGGTATTTTTTTTGAAGTTGAATTTTTTTGAATAGTCTGCACGGAGGTATTCCGGTATTCATCATAAGTCACGGATGCATTTGACATATTGAGTAAAGCCCTGTTTTCATCCCACCATCTATGGACTGGATTGCAACCTATAGCTTAAGTTCGGATCGAAACCACCAAAAACACGGTAAAAAGTACATAGGAAAATTTCCAAAGGTCAGCTCAGGGATCGAACTTCAAACCTTAAACGTGAAGTCTGAGTGCCTAACCACCTGCGCCACTGAGACTCTTTTATTTTTATTTATTATCATTTAAAAATTTAATACCATTTTTGGTGTTTTTGAATTGAGACCCCACATTTGTGTCCTGTGAAATTTAAAAAATTTGAATTAATATTATCCGACCCTTTAATTTTGTATTATATTTTTAAGATGTTGTACGACTTGTAAATATTGTTGAAAATTACGTGGATAACAAAAAATATTATTCGTACGTGGATAAGGTTTTGACCGCCGGGCACATAACCTCACACTCTCATCGCTTTCTTGCAATGCTCGGACTTTTTAATATGATCTTCCAATTCATGATCGTGATCCAAAGGTTAGATTGCCGCACTGGGAATCTTAGTAGTTCATATAATAGAAGTGAGAAAATGAAGAGTACAAGGCTGTATAAGGTTGGAGGGGGTATGGATTTTCAGAATAATCCAGAATTTCCGTGCCCTTTATTAAAATAACAAGTTCGTTCCGCAACACTGCTCTAGACCATGTCGCTGATCAATTCCTCTACCAAGCATTCCAGGCGAAGAGTTTTACAAACTCACTATGTAAAACTCTCCCCGCGGGCCCATTATAGTATCCAAGGTCTTGCGTTTCAGGCGTCTCTCACTCCACTGACAATCTTCAGCATGAATTTTTTATAAATTGTTTGTCGCCACACTTTCCTATCTTGGCAAACCTCTTTAGCTTCCTTCACGTTCATAAATTTTCTCATGCAAGCTCTTTTTTTATATGTTTCTAGGATTTTTTATATCTTTACGAACCAGGGTCTCATGTACACATTCTCACCATTCTTTCCCCGATCTGTCTCTTTCAACGCTACCATTTACTTTACCTAAATATATTTGTTTCGTCAGTCTTTCTTCTTTCATCCTCTCAACATGCCAAACCATCTCAACAAATTTTTTTCACTCTTGTCAAACAATGTTTCCTTTATACCATATTCTTCAAGAATCCTCTCATCACTGACTTGGTTCATTGGAGTCTTACCACATACATTGCGCAAGAATTACATGCCAACCGTGTTAACTTTACTGCTTTCCTTTTTTTGGTAGGTACAGGTTTCGCCACCGTACAGCACAGTGGCAGTGGGTGCAAGTACATAATTATATATTGTTATTTCAGCTTTATTTGTAATATTTTTGCTTCTGGTAATGGCTTCTACCCTGTCGACAACCTTCCCACCTTCGTTTATATGCCTGGCTATCTCTTCATCAGTCCTTCCGTGAGTAGCGAATAAGCTACCAAGATAGACGTTCTCATCAAGTTGTTCTATACAGAAAAAAAACTAGGGTTCTATTAAAACCAATTTTTGTTTCCAAAAGAGCGGCAACAAAAAGGAACCTCTCTTGCTGAGAAGAGACCCAAAATGATGAATTCGGATTAAATAATATTGCACGGGGAAAAATTTAATGAAGAAACTAAAATTATAGACATTAGTCGTTTATGAAAGGAAGATAGTGCACATGGAATATAACAGATTTTAAGGTTTTGTTGAAAATCCAACGCTTTCAACTGCACATGTACCAGAAAAGTGCGGTACTAATTAAAAAAAAAAAAAACAATGCTTGCTAATATTTATCTGTATGATCATTCATAGTATTCAATGAATTCAAATAGGCCTGCGCTTTTCGACACGGGCGCAGTTGAAAATATGAATAGCCATTTATCGGATATCAACGAACTCGAAAGCAAACCTCAACAAGACGACTTCTATTGGAATCTCAGTTCTAAATGATACCAACTTTTATTTGAGTCGTTACATTACCGAACCCTCAGTTTTTTCTGTCTATCCTATAATCGTCTAATGCAATGTTATTCATTGTTTTTCCACCCTTTCCTTCAAATATCATATTTTTTGTTTTATGCACGTTAATTTTAATGCCCATGTTCTTCATGCTCGCATTTAATTTGCTCAACATTCTCTGTAAGCCTTCGATTGACTCTGCCATCTAACACTTACTTTCCAATAACAAAAAATCTGAAAATATCGCGATTTCCATTAAAAATAAAACAATCACATCCATTCTGGAGATTGTAAATAATTACAGAGCCTATCCATTACAGTTTGGAGTTTGAATTGCTTTAATATCTTTATTAGAACTGAAGATAGTAAAGTCGTACATTTTTGTAATTTGAAGCAACAATTTTTATTATTTCTCAAATTTGTCCACTGCAATTTGTTCACAAATGTTTTCCGCATATTCATGAATTTTTACAAATTTTTCCTATCGCCTCTTGTATAAGAAATAATGCTCTAAGCTTGACACTTCTTAAATGTGCCCGAAATTCCTTCTTTTTTAAAAAAATTTTCAGTCTGCAAAGCACACAAATTTTGTCACATTGACGTCTTCAAGCTGATTTACGTGGAACACTTTCAGCTTTCAAATGTGCATTTACTTATCACACTTGCATTTTTTCGGCTGGGTTGTTAAGCTTCAAAGGTCTATCATTTTTGCGCCGTTAGTAAGGACTTTGTGCATAGATGAAAAATCATATTTTTGGAATCGTTCATATTCTCGCTGTATTTGCTTATATATTAATAATCACAAAAATAAATGCTAATAGCGGCTCCGACACTATTCTTAAAAATTTATTGCAGATACTTTCTAAAAACAATTGCAAAATGGTTAAGAATTTCAGGCTGTGGTCTATTTTGAACAGTAAATACCAAATCCGTCCCACTTTTCGGCGGACCTCAATCGTTATAACATAACATAAATATTTAAAAACAATGAATAGTAATGCCACAGAGACAAAACATATAATAAGCATAGTATATTATGCACAGAGGGGGAGAAGCGGGACTTTTTCGATAATTTCTGAAAAAATTCACGAGTCGCAAAAAGGCCCCTCCCCCTTGATACATACGGTATTTTTTAAAATAAATGGATGACTGAAGCATTTTTTTGTAACCCAAGCATGTTTTTTGTTTGTATAATGAAATTTTAAAAACTTTATTTTCACTTCATTATAAATTTATAAAATTTTGGAAACTTATGGTAAACGTATAAACTACTCAATTTTTGAAAATTTTAAATTGAAGAAAATTCGTAGTCATGCCAATTAAATTGAAGAGAAAATACTTCTGCGAATCCATGTTTGAAAATAATTGAATTTAAAGTAATCCTTCTTCATTCACTTTTCCAGTTACTTATAAAAAAATCTCTTAAATGATTTGAATCTTTCGATATGTATCATTATTCTGGAAAAGAAAACATTTCTACTCTAATATTCTTTTCAAATGAGAATTTCAATTTGAGTTCCAAAATTCGCTTCCAGTCGGAGGTTCTACTTATGTTGATATTGAACAAATTGAGTGAGAATATAATTTTCCTTTTGAAAAAAATAGTATTACTCATATAAAATAATCAGATATTGAAACCCATACAATGAAAAGAAACATTCATATTATTTCATGGAAAATTCTATTAGTTATTAAGAATCATTTCAAAAACATGAGCTGATCAAATTTTCATCAATGTTGCCAGTTAAGTGTAATTAGGAAATTCAAAGTTTTGAAGTCTGGACAAGTTCTTAGACATGCATGGCGCAGACAAAGTTTTTTAAGACTAATTGCTGAAGAGACGTTGTAGGCTTGACCCAGCTATATTCATATGTTGTTCTAGTTTCCCTATCGACCCCTAAAAACAATGTTATCACTGATGCTGCCTTCGCTCGTTCAAGTTTCTTTCGTTCGATAAGTGTTCTGTTTCATTGAAATCCTATCAAGGCATTAGCTGATTTATGCTGAATTTGCAGGGAGATCAATTTCTCAAAGAGGCGGTGTCTATATAGGTTCACCTGAATTCGGTGAGTGTAGAACAAATTCTGAAAAAAGTCAGGCACATTTAAATAATTTAATCATAAGGGTCATTCCCAAGATTTTTCTTTGAATCAAAAACAATTTTGTCGTGATTTTTCGAGCATCTTTGACTTCGGCACCTACAAGTGCTGCGGTGACTATGGGCCTGTGGCCATGCTCTCTTGTCTCTCTAATGTGTTGGAAAAACTCGTCTACAGTCAGATGATAGACTATGTGTGAAAATAAAATATCCTCAATTCATGTAAATCTGGCTATAGAATAGGATTAAGTATGCAGATATTATTGCTTAGTGTCATGGATGACATTCGTTTGGGAAATTATAAGAGAATGATGACAATTCTTTTTGGTATAAGCTAATAAAATATGGATTTTCGGCATCTGTGCTTAAGTGGATAGCATTATAATTATTTGTTTGTGAACAGTCTGTATTGAGACTAGGGAAGGAAGAATCTATATGGGGTGAAATTAGCTCAGGATTTCCGCTGGAGCCTCTGCTGTTTATTTTATTTACTAATGATTTAAATATGATGATAATGTTCTGCATACACATGCTATCTGTGGATGATCTGAATATCTATATTCCATATAAGCCGGATGAAATTAGTGAGACTATTGACCTAAAAAATGAAGATATTTAGGCTATTTTTGATTTTAGCAAGTCACGCTTACCCCGAAAGGGAAATGGCTTAATGGTATAATAATAATAACAAAGACTAATAAACTGAAGCTAAATCCAGCTAAGACTCAGGCTTTGATTTTTAGTCATTCTAGGTATATCAATAACTTAGACATGGCTTCTATGCCACCAGTACAAGTAAATGGAATTGTGGTACCTTTTGTCAGTAGTGCTCGACATTTGGGAATAATTTTAACCTGTACATAAAGAGGTTGAAAACATCTCCAGAAGGCTTTATGTCACGCTTAATCAACTACAGTTTGAAAGGAATTCTTTATTTCGACCGTTGAGCTATTGAAATCGTGCATAAGGTTCATCTTCAATGTTGAGCAGGATGAACATATTACACCGTAACGGAAACAGCTAGGCTGGATGAGTGTAGGAAGTAGGAGAACATTTTTGGTAGAATCTCTTTGGTTCGTATAGAAAGAAAAATGGAAGGTCGTCTAGATATGCAGACTGACTATATTTGAGATTCAACTATAGGTTAAGGAAAGAGGTTCAATTCGATCATCTTAGAGAGTCGACTTGATCATCTAGGACGCTCGACTCGACCATCACAGAGAGCCGAACTGATAATCACAAAGGGCCGAACTGGTCATTATAGAGGATTCACTTGATCATCTCGGATGATCGACTGGTTCACCTCACATAGTCGACCTGACCATCTTAGAGGGTCGATTTGATTATCCCATATCTTAAAGATCTGACAGGGAAGTCAGTCATCGATAAAGGTTTATAGCTCCACAAAGCAGAACCGTAATTTTTCAGAAGTCATTTATTGTATCGGCGACTACTTTGTGGGACAGCTCATCTGAGAACATAGTGAAAGCAGAGACAGTCAACTGCTTCAAAAACAGATTTTCGAAATATTTCAAGAAAATGGAAGATGAGAAATATATCCGATAATGTGATAAGTATGTTGAAAATTCCAGTAAAGATTCTTATTGTTGGAGCTAATAGAATGCAACAGTTGTAAAACGCAGGATTAAGTATAGAATTATGTGTATTTACATATGTATATCTGTTTTGTTGTTGTGTCCTTAAGGATTTGCCCTGATTGAATACTGAATCAATCAAACAATTTGTAGATACATAATAGTGTATTTATAATCATTCATTTACGATGATATTTCTCGTTTATACATAGATCTTGAAATTTTTTTATATCTTGACAAATAATCATTAGGGGACTAACTTGACAATATGATACAAATAAGTAATCTTATTTTAAATGCTTAAAATTCGTAATCTATTTGCTACTGGCAATATCCAAACATTACTAAGTTATAGACATTTTCTGAGTTTTGTCCAACTATGGTAATACTTTTTTAATTAGCTTATACTTAACTACTTTCCAGACCGTATTGCAATTATCATCAATTAATAAGCAACCGCGTACTTTTTAAATGAACTTTTTTTTCAAGATAATATATATATAT
>CAKNXH010001803.1:40924-53559 GCA_932178445.1 Andricus quercusramuli
TATATATATATATATATATATATATATATATATATATATATAACTTCCAGAAGTTTCGAGCCTTGGAATGTATATAAAACTCTATTTTCTTTACAAAATCCTGTCTAGAGTTTATAAAGGTAAAGTCTGCTGTCCAAAAGTATAACGTAGTAAGTAACATTTCCGATAGAGGTCATTTTCTCGTGCATAAATGCTGGAAAATAGCCTTTGCGACAAATATGACTTACTAGGTTATACTTCTATACAGCAGAAGTTCGCAATGATTATTTAGAAATCATGTTCGAGATTACGTGGATGGCAAAAAATGTAATTCATACGTGGATGACATTTTGAACGCCGGGCACATATAACCTCACACTCTTATCGTTTTCTTGCAATCCTCGGAATTTTTAATCTGATTTTCCGATTCGTGGTCGCGCGTTATTTTTTCGAATTTCCAGACCTTCCTGAACACTAATGCTGCACTTGGCACAGACTTTTCACTAACTTACCGAGAAGGAGGTGTGTGTTGGAATGGATTTAAATTATTTGAAATATGGTAAAGAACGACATTCGCTTGGTTTTGAAGTGTTCTGAATTTGACCCTGGGAGGAATTGTTCGGGATCGCCTTGAGTGCACACTTCAAGTCAAAAAGAAATGTTCTGGTTTAAAATGGTGTCAATAATACTTAACGGAAGGAATTGACTTGATTTCAACGTTCGTCCTCATTTTACGGCATTTAACAGGATTAACTTGCCTTCTGTTTGAACCTTCTTTAACAGAATTGAAACGTATTCAGTTATTGACAGAAATCATCGTAGGATTAAAAAGGATGTGATGTGAATTCCTTCTCACCGGGTTTTTAAATATACTTTATACTTGCTGTGTACATTTTTTCATCAAAGTTGCTCGAAACATTCAAATCCTGCCTAGCTTCATGTCATCGACAAGCTTCTCAACTGTGACTGATTACATACCTAATTATCTCTTGTTTTCATTACCATTAATTGAGTTGACTATTATCAGTCGTCACAAAGAAATTTCAAAAATTGAAGATGTAACCATTACGGAAATTTGCAAAATTTATGGTCAATTTATAAATTTATCAATAAATTGAAAAAATTTGGAAATCAACAATTTGGATCAACTGATTGCTTGACGATCACTTTTTGTGAGCCCAAAATGTGAGTTCATAGATGGGTCATTTTCATTATTCACCTATGACGTCACAATTTTTTCCCCTCTAATAGAGGCTATTATATTAACATAATTCATTTTTTAATCGTATTTGATATTTCTTTAAATAATTTACAATAATTTTTAAAACTAAGTCGTAGGTTGTTTTCATTTTTCAGAATGATAACAGCATTGCCAGTACCCTCAGTGAAAGTCTTTCACAAAACATACTATCACGAAAAGGGTGCGAGGATTGGAAATAGCCAACCTGGAAGTCCATTAACCGACAGTGAAGGAGTTGCTGCATTAAGCGACAAAGAACCGCCAGAATACTACTTTTGTGGAAAGGTAATGGAAAGCATTTTATCGTCTCAAGTAACCAGAAAAGTGAAGAAGAAATCTTCGTAAAAATTTCATATTTGCTGTAAATATAGGAAAACATTCTACATTGACATTTTTCAACATAATTAGAATTACTGTAACACAATCAATTTTAGGTAGTTCTCGCGAAATATCACTAATTGCACCAAATATTTGGAATTTTCACAATGTATAGAGACTGTTATTATGCATTCACCCTTCAATTTTCAAATGGACATTGAGTCTGTGAAGGTAAATATTGTTAATTGAAAATAGTACCTTTTGCATGTAATCCTATAGGAAACAAGTGAAATTGCCACACTTTTGATTATGATATCAAACCGGACTGTAACATTTAGGTAAAAAAATTGAATATGTGTGGAAGAATATAATACGAATATCATAGGAAAATTGCAATTTTTATTTTTATTCAGTATACTGGATATAAATTTCCCGAGAATAATATTTTTGTTTACGCGAAAAACATAAGGCAACCAAGTAGTGACGATTTTAGCAAAACTAATTGCTTCGCTGATCAAGGCGTCCTCCGAAATTCACGTGCGCTCACATCCACGGCCTATGAGCACAGATGAGCAGCATGAGAGAACGGCGTTACTGTGTTTACTGATGTGAAAAAAACAGTAAATCAAAGTGTAGAGATTGATATGTACATAACGTTTTGAAGAATGGTTAGCACAAACGTAAAAGTGTCTTAGATTTGGCTGAGATGGAACTTTTAGTCGAGTTTCACGCACGATAAGGAAAAATTAGGTGTACTGTACCACATCTAGCAATTCGGGTGGAGGGAGGGGCTGGCTCGATTAGGAATAGCTAAATTTTCTTCATTTCTATCGGAGAATTAACAAATTTGTGAACCTATAGCGGAATTTCTTTATTACATTTTTTGTGGCTTTTCTTTTGAACTCTTACACTTCTCGACTTTATGTATATGCATAAACTTGGAATCGTAGATCATTCGGCGGCTCAATTTAGCATTTCCGAAACTTGAATCTTCAATCTTATGTACATCTTCCAATTCAGATGGCCTCAAATTGGATATTTTTCTATTTTAAGCATAATTTCAGACCTATTGAATTGCAAATGCTTCAGTTTTATTCTACTGTTATCTTGAACATTTGTATTTCAAATGTTTTACTTTTTAATTTATTCTGAAACTGGATATATATTGATGCGAAAGACAACTAGTAGTACTGCTCGTCATAACGGAGGATCGATTCTCTGTAATGAATAATTTTATTCACAAATATGTATATTACTGTAAAATTTTCTTATGAAACAATGTGATGATTCTTTTAAAGATACTTTATGCTTCGACTGAAATTTCTTTATTCCCCTTTCCGCAAAGCGAAATAAAAATCAGAGCATTTTGCAACTTCTGCAAACTGTGAAGATAATCAATACCATCACAACCATCTGAACGTTTTGAAAGTGTTGAACTTGACTTTCAAATCCCACCTTGGAATTATTTATTCTTCATTTAAAGTGTATGACAGTTTTCCACTTAATTTTCGGCAAAAAATCCTATCAACTTCCGGAAATTGATTTAAGAGTATTTTACGTCAATAAACGCGGGGAAGTTTTCATTACTTCAATAATAATAAATGCTTTCTGTATTTCTTGAACATTTTCATTTGCGTACGTCAATAAAATTTATACGGTGATATTGGCACATATCTAGTGATATAAATTAAATATTACTTCGATCATCAAGTTTCACGATATCCATTCACAAAGAAACGTGGTTGCAGAAACGTGTAGGTTGGAGTTGAGAGAGGAATGGTACACCCACGCAATCAGGTTTTTTAGAGCTTGACGACACTGAGTGATATATCACGAGAGGCCAATAAATTTACCCTAAACTGCTTCGAATTTCTAGTAAATTGCCGAATCAGATGAATCATTTCAAACATGCGGGTTTCTCTAACATGAGTAAAATAGTCCTTATGTCCTCGAAAAACTTCCCATGGAACTGTCATAGGGGCTCAATTTGGAATTATTCATATTTTAGGTAAAACAATTTGAAAAATATTTACTTTCAATAGCCAATAAACACGCGCACTTTTCATGCGATTATTAAATATTTCCATATTTCAGATACTGCACTAAAAATTCTTAAATTAGTCGAGAATACGTATTCTTAATTATTATTTTAATTATATAAAAAATAAAGTTTCGTTTTGAACAAAGAAACAGCGTCAAAATTTACTGAAACAAAATGAAACTATAATTAATTCAAAAAATGTGGTCTCACTCATAGTATCTCTTTCTACTCTCTCAAACAGTACGACTAACGCCATCCCTTCTAGAAAACATTCAGGACTTCTGACCATTTTTGTCCACTTTTCTTGCGTTCCTGGAACGAAATCGTCAGCAAAAGTCAGATTTCGTGAGAAAATATTCAAAAATCTTCTGAACTTGGGTTCGAAAGATAATCCTTTAATCAGGGTTCCAAGAATTGAATGCCCTAAGACCAGCCTCCTGTCTCCGAGAGTTGAAAATGGTCCATGTGTTGAAAAGGCCCGGTGTAGTTTCCTTCTAGTGTTTTTATGTTTTTTTGTTGCGTTAATTCTGCCGATGTGTATCGCTCCGGGGTGCAAGTCAGGTTTTAATAGTGAACTCATAGAACCCGAAGATCACGAATATGAAATAATTAATTTGTTCGTCGTTCCGGAAGACCCAGCTATTAATGCTGTATGGGAAAAAGCTTCAAGTCGGAACAATTTTACCATGGAAGCAGGCCAGTTCGTTTGCAGTCAACATTTTTTAAAGGACGAAATTCTCCACAAAAAAATCCTAAAAGTACCCGATGGCACTATTTTGACGAAGGTAAATAATTATATATTTACTGTAAAATCGAAATCAAAATTTAAAGATACAAGAAAAGTAAACTCTTTTTCATTCAATAAACTGCATTCTTTGGTATTTTCACTCACTACTCATTTACAAAAAATTCGGTTTGTTTTCCCCTCAGCAAGTTTAACAAAAAACACAATTCATTCATATTTTTCGTAATTTTCAGAATAAAAATTTGTACGTAGTTAATGTGATGAATGGTCTATTCGTGCATAATACAAAAAAGTGACATTAAGATTTTGGTTGCATGAATTGTTGAATAAGAAAATTTGAGGTTACTGTTACACATTTCGTAGCCTTCTAATTAAATCCTCAAATTAACAAAACTTTTTTTTGTATGCTACTGAAATAGAACATTGACTAGATTAACTAGGTACATATTTTTTATTCAGAAAATTAGGAAAAATATGAATAAATTTTATTTTTTGTTACACTTCTCGAGGGAAAAACAAACCGAATTTTTTTGAAATGAGATGTAAGTAAAAATACCTAATAATACAGTTTATTGAATGAAAAAGAATTTACTTTTGTTTTATTTTGAAATTGGGATTTCTATTTTACAGTAAATATATAATTACTTACCTTTCCCAAAATAGTGCCATCGGGTCTTTTTAGGATTATCTCGTGGAGAATGTCTTCCTTCAAAAAATTTTTACTGCAAATGAAGTATCCTGCTTTCACGGCAAAATTTTTCCGAATTAGAGCTTTTTGCCATTAGGCTTCAATAACTTTAATAGCTAGGTCTTTCGGAACGACGAACAAATTAATTTTTTCACATTCGGAATCTTCGGGTTCTCTGAGTTCACTTTTATAACCTGATTTGCACCCTGGATCGATACACATCGGCATAATTAATGCGATAACCAAACATAAAAATACTAGTAGAAAACTCCACCGGGCCATTTACACAATCATTGTTCAATGTACTACATTACAGGTGAAATCTGTCAAAAATTAAAGAAGAGAAGCTGCGTTGATTGCAAATCTGCACTATTTTATTATGCAAATGATGAAAGTGTGGATCAAACCCAAAGTAATCATCTTGTGGCAAAATTAATAACTTTAGATCAAAATCACAATCCTTATCATCCAAATTTTAATTTCTTTGATTTTATGAAATCGATCGAAAACTAGTTTTTTCTGTACTGCAAGCAAATTCATGTTTTTAACTTAGTCTTGAATGATTATTTCTAAACCCAAATTTCACTTTTCTTGTGCAGAACATAGGAAAGAAGTTTTGTCCTACTATGGACAAATGTTGATATTTGCAGAATAGAATGCGACAGTTTGCTGAAATTTCTTTAGCTGATTCCAAAAAAGCTAATTTGCAGAAGAAAAAAGTAGCGAAATTAGCTGAAAACTAACTCTAATTCGTAATGTATCATAAGACTTCGAAAAATAATTTTCGATTGATTTGATTGTTGCCAAAGATGAGAATATTCGTTAATGGTTTTTCTTTAACAGTGAATATACAAATGTGAAATATTGCAACTTTATTACAAACTCTAGTTTAATTTTAAAAATATCACATTTAAGAGTTCATTATTTGTAATAGAAAATATTATTTTATGATGTATCATATTACTTCTCTGTGATGTATAGATATAATAATTATATTTATTATAGTCGCATTATATTGTAAAACAGCAATATGAAGAAATTGGTTCTTTATCAATATATTCAAAAGTGTTTGAATATCCGGGACCAATACAAAATAAAGAAAAAATGAATACCAAAACCACAAATTGAAGAAAAAAAAATGCTGAAAATATAAATTAACGAATTATAAGATTGACCGAATTATAAAATAAATTAATTATAATGAATTGTTAAATTCCCATAAATATTTCAATATTCAAAAATTTCAATGTTTGTGGTTTAATAATTCGTTTATTTTATAATTTGGTAATCGTTCAATTTGGCCATTTTATAATTTGGATATTTTGAAATTCGGGATTTTATTTTATGTCAATCAAAAATCTTGTCGTTATTTGAAATTATTGAAATTTTCTTATTTAGTCATTTATATTTTCGACCATTTTTTTTATTAATTTTTGTATTCGTCGTTCATTTCCTCATTATTTTTTATAAGTCCCGAACATCCATGCCATTTTTTTTAAATTTTGTCAATTGTGCCGCTTTTTCATATACTAAACAAAATATTAAGTAAGTACATAAGTCTCGTTTACTACCTGACTCTGCATTATGAAGATAAAATAATTTTAAACGGTTTGTCACATTTGTTTTGCAATTTGTATGCATTTTTTCTATGGTATTGCATAATTTTCTAGAACAAAGTTACTATCAGCGCTGCCGCACGGCCATTTTCTACTCTCATGACACATTTTTTACAATGGGCAGTACAGTGGAAGCACCCCCCTGCTTAAGACCTAATCCGTTTTATATTTCCCAGGTTATGATTATAATTTATGTATACCCGGGTAAAAATATTTGTCTTGATTTTGTCTTGTATGTCTTCAATATATCTTTAGGACAATGATATGTGGTTCCGTCTCACCAGCTAGACATTGGAGATATACAGAATTTGCTTGCATTTATGACTGTTGACTGAGCCAAGACAAGACCAGGTTGACTTTTTTCAAGACAAGAAGTGTAAGTCCTAATAAATATAACGAATTGCTCTTAAAGAAAATTATATCGCCAATTTGTGACTTTAACATTTGCCAGGGTCAAAAATAAAGAAGTTTTAGTTTGTAAATTTTATTGTCCATTATACTCCGACCTCTATAAACTATGGACCCCACCGGCAGGTCCTGCCATTTCCAGGAATCAGGTAGCTAGTTGAGGACCAAGCAGTTGACATCTGCTGAGGATTAAAATTTTACAACCGATAATACTTTTAATTTTGCAATACATAATTTTTAAATAAGAAATTCGGAACCTGTCTGTCTCAACAACTGCAGGCATATAAAATTTTTGATGAAAAGATTAAAACTGCCATTTTCTAGAAGTATCTAGTGAACTGTTGGAGATAGGAAAAATTGGACAACATTTTTAGATTCACCATCCACACTACATAATTATTGCAGATAAATGAAATTATTAACACATAAACAATTAATACCATGAAGGTAAATAATATAAACATTCTACCAAGTTTAAAGCGGATTAGTGATGACCCTTAAGACATCAAAAACAAGTATGGTTCCGTCTCATGAGCTAGACATACAGAATGACTTGGAATTGTCTTGGATTGGTCTTTACCCAAGACAAAATCAAGACCAAATATTTTTAGCCAGGTACGCATTCATATTATATTTATACTAATTCTAAACTTGTTAGAAAAATCAATAGGTGTCTGAAATCGTCGAAACTGTGGCTCTAGCCGACGATCTACCTGATAGGTGGTGAATTGACATATCTACAGAAATATTCAGATTAGACAAGAATGGTCAGGATGTTCAGAAACCGTCAGAAGTTCTGGCCATTTGTGACAAGAAACAATTTATTTCCTTTGAAATAGAACTATGACAAAACCACCGAACGCGTCCACAGGTTGCAGATAGAGGGTCTCTGTACCAAGGGTTTCTGCTGAATATAGTCACAATAATTAATAAGATATCGCGGACAATTGTCCAGGGATGGTCCCGAAGGAATAACCCCCTAGCGTAGGCGTAACAACCGTCCTGAAATCTGAATGGCACCTGAGTGAGGTGTCTTGAGCGGTGACTCCGGGATACCGGGTGACCTCTCAGAGCATGATCCAAATCATGTCTCAGAGTATGCAGCCTTATCCTTGCATGCAGGGCTCTACAAGGGCGGACGAACCATTTGCCTAGCTGCTCGTGGAAACAACAATGGTAACACCAAACATAGTTTCAGTAAGTGCGGTTCAAAACAATCGAACGCGCAGGGCTCCAGAACATGGGCTGGACAATAATGCCGACTATTCTAGAGTTGGGAGAGCCAATGAAGACACAGTCAGTACGATGGACGGCAAGATCTCAATACTTTTGAGTGGACGGATCGACTGAGGAACGACCTTCTGGAATACTACGATACCGGTACGGCCCCTGAGTATGGACCAGATAGTATCAAGACCTTCTGATGGAAAAAGTTTTCTTCAACCCACCAGCATCCGGCCCAAATTTTCACCTCATATCTAAAGTCGGAAAATCCTATCCCGGAATGATAGGCGGAAGGACGCACATTGCTTATCCCGAAGATGGGTGACTTGCTTGAAACTAAGAATTACAGACGTTTGCAATGACGCATCATCCCACCAGCGCTACCTATCGATAGCCTGAATTGAGTACCAGAAAGCTTTCGATTCAACCTCCCATAGACTTATCATTTGTCGGTTGGAAAGCGTAAAGGCTTATCTACGTATCGTGAAGTGCATACAGAGATTGATGCCGCTTTGGAAAATCCATATTGACTATATCTCATCTGGAAAACATCGTTTGACTGACAATAACTTCACCTACCAGAGAGGTGTCTTTCAAGATGACACCATGAGCCTTCTCCTCTTTTGCTTTACATTATTGCTACTATCTCTCGCACTTTGCTACTCCCAAGGTTACATCTGGTTACATCTGCGGCAAACCCGGATATCGAAAGCATAAGGTTACTCATGCATTTCACATGGATGATCTCAAAATCTATGCTAGAAATAAAGAGCAATTAAATCTATTTAGGGATTTCCGAGGAGTACATTCGGGAGATTAGAATGGAGTTTGGGTTAGAAAATGCGTCGAGGTTAATTTAAAGCGAGGAAAACTTAATGACATCCCCAAAGACCCTAAGTTTGTCGACAAAAGCGATATATTTCACCTTGGTGCTGGAGAGAAGAATACAGACCTTTATATTCTCGGAAAAATTTTCTGTCGCGCATTCGAGGCCTCACATGGTTCTCCTTGTCTTCTAGAAACGAACCATGTTCATTATTGCATTTTCGGCATCAGCCGACAAAAACTTCACAGCCACGGAGAATGAAAAGAAAGAGAGGCAAAAAGACCTTATAAGGAAGTTGCAATTGGTGTACCTGGAATATTATGTTGAATTAGTCATTCTGATTATCAGTGCTCTTGCAGGTTCCAAAGCTTTAACTGTTTAATAGCTTGAAAAGCTTTCCTGCGTCTTAATGAAATACTAAGACACTTGCTGGGGAAATGCAGAAGGTGGTCGTCTTTGAGTCTCCTCGTGTCTTCAGTGATCAGGAGAATTTTGCCGGATCGTCGTATTCCCATTCTACGCATATTATCACAGCAAATGCGCATGATATTATTTATCTAAAGTTGGATAAAAACGCTCCAGCAATTGAAAACTACAATTATCCGGCGACGGATAATTTTTCATCAACCTTGTGATAAAAATTATCTGCCTTCGAATAAATTGTAGTTTCCAATTGTTTGCAGCGTTCTTATCCAACTTCAGATAAATAATATCTCGGAGATTCTCTGTGAAATATTTATCCTAATTCTAATATTTGTAGAAAAATCGGAAGTATATGAAATCCCCGGAACCCGTAGATTCTGAATTTTCAACTTTTGAATCTGCATAAGCAACATTAAATAAAATTCATGTTTAATATTTTATCCTTTTCATTTGGCCTTAGTAATACATGATGATAAGAAATGTTCGCCTTTCTTACTCACATTTGCTCGATCGTGAAATATTCTCAGGAATAAAAATCATAGATACTAATTTTTTATTATAATATCGTCTTATCTCGGTCCTCGTTCAAATAAAATTACCTTTTATTCAACAATGACATTTGACAAAAAATTCAAAAATCTTGCTAAAGAAGAAGAAACTATGTAAAGTCCTACGCTGAATTTGAAGATATATTTCATCAAGAAAGCTGCAAAATGGCAAGATGCAAATTGTGTCATGCCGACAAAGATGTAATAATTATAAATATGACCAGTGAATAAAAGGGCATCTTAAAAAAAGAGCTCGTCAAAGAATTTGAAGAAATATGTCCATTGTTACTTGGCTCATCAGCTGAAGTGAATTTCACTTTTATTACTGATGTAACTTAATAATTATATTAAATTTTGTAAGTATATTCAACAATAATCATATAAAGGGCCTTGACAAAAATACTGTAAGAAATTGTTTTTGATTAATTTGCTTGATCTTTGATATTCTATACTTGAAGTCTTGTTGATCATAAAAGTTGGATAATAAAATCCGATTTCATTTTGGATCAGCATCACTCGAAATCAAAAATATTAAAGTCCTAGCCAGTTTTACCAAAAGGCATTTTCTGTATATATATGTTACAGGCAAAGTCCGAAGTGCCGGCACACCGCAGTCCGCCTAGGCCCTCCGCGAATTGCCTGAGCGGTGTCAGGCAAAGTCCGAAGTAGCACTTTCACTTCGGACTCTGCCTAGGCAAATCGCGAAGTGCCCGACAGGCGCAGGCAAAGTCCGGAGTAAGAATATAACCTTTGGGGTTTACTTTTTCCGCTGCACAATGCGCTGGCTCAGGAGTTTACAATTCAATATAGTCTACAGGTCGCAATTATGAATGGATTCAAACTTTTTTTTTTAGAAATAATCAGCAGTAAATTTGTAAGAAAGTTTATGCAGTATATTTATTAATTTTTGTTTCAGTAGAATTATTTATTCAACGCAAGTTTTTTTCTCTAAAGAAAATGAAAAATAATCTCGATATGTATCATATTTAACTCAGATGTACATAGAAAAAATAAATAATTCATTCTTAATATTTTTATTGTTCTTTAGTAAAAATAATTTCCGAATTCAAGCCTTTTCACGAAGAACCGGTTATTTAAAGCGCATTTACGGACTATATATTGCATACAAGTCACCAGTCTATTATTTGTAATAATTGGATTTTAATAGCAATAATAACAACAATAATATAATAATACAATAATAATACAACATTATACAATAATTATTATTATAATTAAATTAATAATGAATTATTATAAATTAATTATTTTATTATTTATTTTATTATTATTAATATTATTATTAATGAATTAATATAATAATTATTTTTAATAAATAAAAAAATCCAAAACTAACCAAAAATGCCTTCCACATATTGGGCTGTAACCATCTCAAGCCTGAGACATTAATTCTCAACAATAACAATAACAAAAATATGATATAGTAATATAATAACAATAATTGGCAAATAAAAAATCTGTCTTTGATTGAATATCTGGTTTTTAAATGGTTTATTACAACAATGATTTTATTTTTTGAGATAAATCTTGAAATACTTTTTAAACAATGATACTAAGGTTTAGTGGAAAATAAAAAATCTGTCTTTGAGTGAAATAGCCAAATTGAACATTTTAAATGTTAATAACAAATTTTTCAAACAAAACACCTGTTACTGGCTCTATTTACTGAAAAGTTAAGAAAAAATTATAGTATATTTTTTATGATAGAAAGCATTTTACACGTATACTGAATCATTTTCCATCAAATAAATCAACAATGAACAATTATAGTTATTGATAACCTAATTATTACAAATAATAGACTCGTTACTTGTATGGAATTTATAGTCTGTAAATTAGTTTCAAATAAAGTACCTAAATGAAAGGGCAGTGGGAGAGAGTGGGGAGAACATTTTTCCATTATTTACGAAACTAATACGACATTGGAAGGAAATTTTTTTTTGAAGTGTAATTGCTAAGAATTAGATTTTAAAAATGATATTCGGTGTCTAAAAGCTCTCAATAATTAAAATAATTATTGTTATAAACCATTTAAAAAGCAGACATTCAATCAAAGACAGATTTTTTATTTGCCAATTATTGTTATTATATTATTATATCATATTATTTTTATTATTATTATTGTTGACAATTAATATCCAGGGCTAAAGATGGTTACAGCCCAATATGTCGAAGGCATTTTTGGTTAGTTTTTAATTTTTTTTTTTTTTTGAATAATTATTATATTAATTCATTCTTAATTTAATTATATTAATAATTATTGTATAATGTTGTATTATTATTGTATTGTTATAGTATTGTTGTTATTATTGTTATTAATAATGTAATTATTACAAATAATAGACTGGTGACTTGTATGGAATCTAGTCCGTAAATGCGCTTTAAATAATCGGTTTTTCCTGAAAAGGCTTGAATTCAGAAATTATTTATACTAAAGAACAATAAAAATATTAAAAAAGAATTATTTATGTTTTCTAAGTACATCTAAGTTAAATATTGATACATATCGAAATTATTACATTCTCATCATAATGAGAAGGTATTGATTTTATGTGAAA
>CAKNXH010001803.1:58559-76765 GCA_932178445.1 Andricus quercusramuli
AAGCTATAACAGGGAAAAGTTAGTTAGCTTATGCTTAGAAAAGGACGTATTTATTACAAATACTTGGTTTATACATAGAATGATCCACATTTACACCTGGCGTAAAGAAAATAGCCACATTATAATTGACACCGTTATTGTGGATACAAGACAAGAGAACTCGTCAAAGATACAAGAGTCATGAGGGGCTCTGAATGTAATACTGACCATCACCTTCTAGTCTCCAAAATGAGCTTAGGGCGGGGATGGAGAAGAAATAGAACCAAACAAACGAAACAAACGCAAAACAAGATAAAAAGTTTACAGAAACCGGGATATTCGAAGATACATAAGAAGCCATAGAAACACGAGAGCTCGCATGAAAAAATGCATGGACGTGAAGGAAGGTATAGAAGTATGCCAGGACAGAAAAGTATGGCGACAAATAGTTTATAAAAAGAATGTGAGTAGAGTGTATGACGCTTGAAACGAAAGACCTTAGACACTTATAGGCCCAAGTGAGGGACCGCACACACAATAATTTTTTGAGGCTCTTCACTTGGGGTGGTCACTAGAGAGATTGATCAGCCACCTGGGTCGGAGCAATGTTGCGGGACGAACGTGTTGTTTAAATAAATAACACGCAAATTCTAGATCCATCTAAAACATGTATATCTCCTTCCCCACATTACTATTTTCCAACCGTGCGATTCACGCCTACCCCGAAAGGGAAATGGCCTAATGGTATAATAATAATTAATGTTCATGGTACTTGAAAATTCGAACAATTTATTCTATTTTTACATTCTCATCCAGAGAAGGTATTAGATTTGTGTAAAATTTGACCCCTCCCCCCATTTGTGTCAAATGTCCATTTTTCAATAATCATTCAAAAATGTATCATATATATGTTCCAAAAACAACTTAGATACTTTTTTTGGCCCCTTTTCAGATAGTTGGAAGAAATCTTTCTGATTGTATGATTTATTTTTTATTAGACAGATACGAAAATGTACGCCGAAGTGAAGGAAGTTCCTTCTTCATTTTAAAGCAAATACAAATTTAATAATTTTTATTTGAAGAACATTGAACATAAAATATTGTCATTGCGAACCGCGACAACCAAATGGCGCGTCGTGATCGCGATCAAACTTTTGAGTTTACATTAAACGATGAACAGAAACGAGCGTGGCGCAAGACTTACATGATTTGTAAACGAAATATCGAGCGCGAAGCGCGAGTGTCTTGATGAGAATGTATTCCTTAAGGTCGATAGAACCTTAAGTAAATTAGTTCCTCTTTCTATGTAAAGTTAACATAATTAAACCAAACGCAGGTCATAACGATGAAGCTAACTAAGAGAGCATTAGCCCGCCAAGCGCGCAATAGTAAGCACATGAAGTGCGAAAACCAAGATGAACCGAGCTTAAAGCGTCAGGCAAATGTGTCCGAGCGCGTAGCGCGAGGTGAATATATTATCGAGCGCGAAGCGCGAGATAAACATATCATCGAGCGCGAAGCGCGAGATACAACAGGTGCGCGCCCTAGGCGTGCTCAAACTAGCGATCATTTCTAAAAAAAAAAAAAACGTTTAAATCCATTCACAATTGCGACCTGTAGACTATTTTGAATTGTAAATTCCCGAGCCAGCGCACTGTGCAGCGGAAAAAGTAAACCCCAAAGGTTTTATTCTCACTTCGGACTTTGCCTGCGCCTGTCGGGCACTTCGCGATTTGCCTAGGCAGAGTCCGAAGTGAAAGTGCTACTTCGGACTTTGCCTGACACCGCTCAGGCAATTCGCGGATGGCCTAGGCAGACTGCGGTGTGCGGGCACTTTGGACTTTGCCTGTAACATATTATATATATATGGGGTAAAATTTCCCAAGTGTCCGCGCCTAAAATTTTGTTGTCGCCTATCTTATTCAAACTCCGCCAGATTGTAGTGCTAGTGGACCTCTTTGAATTCTGTAACGGGGGCGCACCTAGTATAACGGGTTGTCAAGATACAGGGGTCCGAATTTTCGCCGATTCACCCCGACTGCTAACATTCAATTGTACATAACTCCTGTTACATTTATCCAATTTAACTTTTTTATGCGGGTTTTAGAAAGGTATTTTAACAAGGTTTACAGCAAAAATAACAAATAAACAATAAAAAAATTATTTTACCTTGATTTTTCATTTTAAAAAACATTTTTGTGATTTTCTCCCAATGCGGCATTTTTGATATTTTTTTCGTTAGGCTAGAAAAAAAGCTTGACTTTTTCTCTTGAAAAACACCCCAGAACGAAAATGGGATGGAAAGTATTGGTTGAGTTGTAGAAAGTTATAAGAGCGCGGGTGCCCCGTGCCAACGAGCCACGGCGCTACAAGGTATGCTGTAGTGACTCAATTGTTCTAATAATTGATAAGAATGATTTTTTATTCGACACGTAACGAATATTTCATTTTATCCTTACTTTAATGTAGCTGGAGAACGATTTACATATTTTCTTAATTAAAATTTTCAAAAAGTTCCATTGTAGGAAAACGATAGTTAATAATAAAATTATAAACGATTTTGGTGGATGGTTCTGCTTATCTGTTACATTTCGAGATGGTTTTTAATAAGTCGTCTTGCTTGCCACGTTTTGGTGAGTTTTTTTGGTGTTAATCTCTTTGCCTTTAACAATTTTTGACGTGAGTCTCCTTGCCTTTCACATTTCGGGGTGCTTCTTTTATGTGAGTCCCCTTGCATCTCACGTTTTGGAGTGCTTTTTTTATGTGAGTCCCCTTGCCTCTCACTGTGTTACTTAAAAAGTGATTTTTTATTCAGCTTAACGTTCACTTTGCTCTTCTCTTCGCGATCTCTTTGCGATTTTTCTCTTCGGGAAAATGTCATACTCTGGAGATGACGTATACTTCTTCAAAATTAGAGTCGATTCTGAAGAGGGTACAAAGTAATGGTATTTTTGTGTGCCCGGCACATTTTTCGCAAAGTCGAATCGAGTTTTAAGGTTTTCAGCAGTGGCGGCATGATTTTCTTTAGAAATGAAAAATATTACCGTTTCAGGCAAGTTTTTTTTATCCCATTGATATAGAGCATCAGCAGTCAAAATCAGATTCTGAGACGGCGCCTGGAGACTTGCACGTGCGGCGAGTCTTTTCAAATTGCCCCCAATTCCATCATATGGTCCTTTTCCATGTGCAGTCGCGTGAAAGTGCCATTCCGTCTGAGTACCGAAGTCTGCTTCATGATACAGCAGATTTGCAAAATTGTACTTATTCTTAAAATGTTGTGCTGCACCATCGGTAAAGTGAATAATTTTTTTTTGTTCGAAATTTTCTTTTGGGTAATTGGTTATAACTTTCTGAAATTCGTAAACAGATATTGTGTCGTGATTTAGGTTGTCGTATAAAAGAGCTCGTTGGCGCGGGGCACACGCGCTCTTATGACCTTCTACAATTCAACCAATACTTTCCATCCCATTTTCGTTCAGGGGTGTTTTTCAAGAGAAAAAATGAAGCTTTTTTTCTAGCCTAACTAAAAAAATATCAAAAATGCCGCATTGGGAGAAAATCACAAAAATGTTTTTTAAAATGAAAAATCAAGGTGAAATAATTTTTCTATTGTTCATTGGTTATTTTTGCTGTAAACCTTCTTAAAATACCTTTCTAAAACTCGCATAAAAAAGTTAAATTGGATAACTGTAACAGGAGTTATGTACAATTGAACGTTAGCAGTCGGGGTGAATCGGCGAAAATTCGGACCCCTGTATCTTGACAAACCGTCATACTAGGTGCGCCCCCTTTACAGAATTCAAAGAAGTCCTCATGGCTACTTATCATATTTATATATCATATTTATATATTATATATATCATATATATATATAGGTAAATGGGAGGGTAAATGGGAAACTGAGTGACTGTTTCGATATTGTGCAAGGCGTGAAACAAGGATGCGTTATGTCCTCATGGCTACTTATCATATTTATGGAAAAGTGTGTAAGAATGGCCCTCTTCGACGAAGAAGGTGTAGATCTCGAAACAGTGAAGGTACGTGGGTTAGCTTTCGCAGATGACAAGATTGTTATGGCAGAATCAATCGAGGACTTGCAAACAATGTCGAATAAACTTAATACAAGCATGAAGAACACAATATGCACAATATGCGGAAAAACACTGATGGACAAATTCCGAAACGAGATAATCCTCAAAGAATTTGGTACTGGAGAGATACTAGTTGACATATGGGAAAGAAATCAGTTAAGATGGTTCGGACATGTTGAAAGAATGAAAGATGAACGACTGACCAAACAAGTGTATAGGTTGCCGAAAGAATGGTTAGAATCTGTGAATGAGACATTAATCCGAAGACACATGAGAAGCCATAGAAACACAAGAGCTTGCATGAAAAAATTCATGGACGTGAAGGAAACTAGAGTAGTATTCCAGGAAAGAAAAGTGTGGCGACAAACAGTTTGTAAACAGAGTGACAATAGAGTGAATGACGCCTGAAACAAAGACCTTGGATACTTATGGGCCCAAGTGAGGATCTACACATAACAATTTTGTGAGGCTCTTCACTTGGGGTGATCGCTAGAAAGATTGATCAGCAACCTAGGTCGGAGCAGTGTTGCGAACAAACGTGTCGTTTAAATAAATAACACGAGAATTCTAGATCAATCTAAAAAAAATCTATACTCCATACCTCACATCACTTCTTTCATTACCGAGCATGTCACGCCTACCCCAAAAAGAAAAAGGCCTAATGTTATAATAAGTACATTTTATTCAGCAGACAAGAAGAATTTTCCTGGATCAAGAAAATATTGTGTCATCCATATTTAGAACAGTATTTTCTTGATTCACAGCTCATTCCTTTTCCATGTATATCAACATAATATTATTTCAAAATGAAAGATTTCCTAAATTATGCAATAAGTATTACTTTTTAGTATTGATATTATATGATCATAATTTATCATTTATATTATTATCCCGTCCTGTAGATGTTACGTGCAGAACGATTGAATGCCAAAAGAGAAAATTGGGTTCAACGTAGGCTAATTCGACGTGAAATTTTCTAATCTTTCAAATGATTGTACTTACAAAGTCGTAGAAATGAAATGTACCCGAACTTTCTGTCGGTAGTGTAACTCTTTAAAATTGTAGAACTTTACATTGTAAATCTTGTATAATTTAATTTTCAATTTTCATTTTATTATTTTGAATTATACAAATTAAAAATTGAAGGATCTTTAATTGCAAATCTTCACGATAGACCTATTTGGAAAACATGTTCAGAATTTCTTGATTTTGAACTATAAAACCATTCAAAACTAAACAAGTTGCAGAATTTTCGATTGTAAACATCTTCAAAATAGATCAAGGTCGAAACTGGAAGATATCAGCAAGGCTTAGTCTTCCAGAATGACCATATATCAACTAATTCATTTTTTTCATTGCTTTTAATTCCTTCTAGGATAACATTTTATGTTCAAATAAACGTTACAGATTACTGAGAGCCGATTCAAATTAAAACATAAATTAAATTCAAAGTTATATCTAACATTGAAATTAAATTAAAATTGTATGAAAGCCGATTTGGCTATTTTAATTTTTTGTTTATTTATGATTATTATGATATCTTATAGTATTTTCAATTGGAGCACATATTAAATTTTGATAATGAGGATAAAAGGATCAGTTATTCGTAGTAGGTATTTTTCTGCAAGTATTGCTATGAAAAAAGTATGGGCTTTTGAGCTATATTTTGCGATAAAGTGGTTTCTTTTCAAATCATGGCAGGTTTGTGTTCAACTGATCATCGAATCGATTGTACGCCCTAATTGTTCACAAATAAACGCTCAGTTTTGGGAAACTCCATGATATCAGCATCATTTCGAAGGATTAAAATAATAAATTTCGGATAAAATGTTACATCTAATTTTTAACTGTTCTTTATTTCCCAAATTATCTTTCCCAACGGCCATACTACGCTGAAAAAACCAGTTCTCGTTAGATCACTGAAGTTAAGCAGTGTTGGGCGCGGTTAGTACTTGAATGGGTGACCGTTCAGGAATACTTCGAGCTGCGTGCTGTTGGCGTGTCGTGGGTGTGGTGAGCCCACACTTGTAGTTATTTACTACAAGAAACTATCCACCTAGAAACACTACCCGAATCGGGTAGTGTCACGCCTACCCCGAAAGGGAAATGGCTTAATGGCATAACGGTATACATCTTTCCCATACTAATAAACAAAAAACTTCATGAAGTCGCTATGAAATGAGCACGTGATTTTTTTAAAGAGAGATTGTTAGTATATTCATTAGTCGTATTTTGTAGGTTTTAATATGAAAATTTGAGATTCACATTCAACTGGATTTATTTTTCAATGCCAAAAGGCTTGACATTGATAAAAAAAAGTGCGGTTGAATGTCAGAGGACAGGTCGAGTCACCAGCAGAAAGCAAATTAATCCTACAAAGTTCCCAACCGCGCATGTGGCTTCATTCACATACTCTTTTATTGAAATATGGTTTCTGCCATTCAACATTTTTTTTGCACTTCTTTTTCAGTTCCAGTTCAAAAGTGTTATTGATTTCTAATAAAGAATTCAAGATCACTTTTCATTTCTGTATGTATGCATCCTGACTTTGTAATAATTAAACTCTTTGAAACCTCAAACATGTGGCATACAATTCAATAAAATCGTGTATGTCGATTGTTGACTCAGGGAATGTGACTGTAAACTCATTATTCTGGAACAAAGAGAGACTAGAATTTCTACGTATTGGAACCAATATACTTGTTGAATGTATTTTAGTTTAAAAAAATAGTAAATAAGCCACAAAGTTATGTTTCGGTACTTTTTATCATCAAATTCGAAATTGAGGAATTCAATAAAAAATATATCGTTCTAATAGAAAACGTCTAGTATGAAATATTGTAGAGAAAATATTTGAATAATTAGTACTTATACATTATTAGGTTAAATAGTAATAAATAGTAAATAGTACTTAATTACTAATAAATAATGCAAGTTAGCAAAAATAGTTGTTCAAACAATTTATTATTGCTTATGATCATATTATCTTAGATACGTGCTAAAAAGTTGTGGTTCTTTCTAAACTTTTTAACTTTTTCCTACTTTCCACTTATTGAGGTAATGATTAATGCAAGTTAACAAACGTCCATATCACAAATTACGCAATTTGTAATTCAAGATGAGAAATAGAATAATAATGCGTATATTCATTAAATAATAGCTTATTTGAAGGGACGGGTCGAAGAACGAGACGTGCGCTCGATCGCCCCTGAACATTATGCAATCTCCCGACAATTCCCGCTTGTCCCGTTCGCCCGTGTTTACATTAAAAAAAAAGGTACAAATCGTTGATTCTCAAAGAACTTCCAGTGAAAAAGTTGTTCCGTAGGGATTAACGAATAAATCAGCGCAAGCAGCATATTATTTTGTTTTGTATATCACAAGATATCTTTGAGGTAAGTGTGTAAAATTTTCAACATTTTTTAAACACAACCTAGATGCAGTAACGGCAACTGTTTCCTCAGCGCGCATCATTTCGTTTTACTAAGCTCGTGATATCTTGTGATATACAAAACGAAATAATATGCTGCTTATGCAGGTTTATTCGTTAATCCCTACGGAATAACTTTTTTACTGAAAACTGTCTGAGAATCAACGATTTGTTCCTTTTTTTTTAATGTAAACACGGGCGAGCGGGACATGCGGGAATTTTCGGGTGATTGCATAACGTTCAGGGGCGATCGAGCGCACATACCATTCTCCGATCCCTTACTTCATTTTAAGATGATTTCCTACCCAAATGCATACGCTTTTAATTAAATAGTTAAATTTTCAACCAAGAAGATTAATTGAGTCGCCGGATGCAAGAACCAGCTCGACACTCGGAAACGCGTAAAAATATTGTCCAATCGTCTCGAAAAATGAAAATTTTCAAAATCGAAAAAGGATTTTTTTGTAAATGCAGTATTGTAGAGAATAAGGAAATGAAACTTCTTCCTCTCAGATTTTTTTGCCGAACATTTATTTTTAATAATAAAAACGAAATATTTAAAAACAGTTTCTCCCTGATTTAATTAGGTTTTAAAACTTAAATCGTTCTCACTCGGCCAAATATTATTTTAATGAGTTCATATTTGTAGGACGTATTCAAAATACTCCAGAAATGCCTGGGAAATCATAAAAAAGTAAACAATCGCTTATTGTTTAATAAAATTTAATTGTAAAATGAGCTCAATCGATAATTGTGTTTTCTTGGTTTCGCCGGTAAAAAGTATCTAGGTAACTTCGACTTTCAAATAACTTCCAGTGAGAGATTTGTTCAGCAATGTTGAGTGAAGTTTTTTGGAAAATCTCATATCTATTAGTTAAAAATTCACTGAAATATTCACATTTGGAAAAATTACTCGATGTCTGCCCGCGCAGACTGAACTTCGAGAACGCTGCCTGTCAAAGCAGTCCTCGCAACGCATTAGCTAACAGCGCGGGCAGACGTCGAGTAATTTTTCCAAATGTGAATATTTCAGTGAATTTTTAACTAATAGATATGAGATTTTCCAAAAAACTTCATTCAACATTGCCGAACAAATCTCTCACTGGAAGTTATTTGAAAGTCGAAGTTGACTAGATACTTTTTACCGGCGAAACCAAGAAAACACAATTATCAATTGAGCTCATTTCACAATTAAATATTTTTGAACAATAAGCGATTGTTCACTTTTTTATGATTTCCCAAGCATCGCTAGAGTATTTTGAATACGTCCTATAAATATGAACTCATTTCAATAATATTTGGCCGAGTTAGAGCGATTTAAGTTTTAAAACCTAATTAAATCAGGGAGAAACTGTTTTTCAATATTTCGTTTTTATTATTAAAAATAAATGTTCGGCAAAAAAAATCTGAGCGGAAGAAGTTTCATGTCCTTATTCTCTACAATACGGCTTTTTCAGAAAATTGATTTTTCGATTTTGAAAATTTTCTTTCTTTGAGACGATCGGACAACACTTTTACGCGTTTTCGAGCGTCAAGCTGGTTCTTGCATCCAGCGGGTCAATTTTCTACTAGAAAAGACGAATTTTCAACAAAATACATAAATTTGTAACCCAATAGTTAAATTTTCAACCATAAAGATTTATTTTCTATTGAACATGCGAATTTTCCAAAAAATCCCATACATTTTCAACAAAATGTGAACAATGAATGTGAGGCTGGTCCAAATTTTATTTGAATAATTTTTAGTTTTTTCGTTTCGAAATTTTTTAACCAAATAAATGCATTTTTATACTAGAAAGATCAATTTTAACCAAAAATTACATCAATTACTTTTTAATTTAAAAATACGAATTCCCAACTAAAATTATGAATCTTAAAGAAAAAAAATTGACTTTTAAGAAAGTAGTTCAAGTTTCAACCAAGGAGTTGGATTTTCAACATAAAAAGATGAATTTTCAACAAAACATGTAATAGTCGATACTTCATCAAAAAAGTTTTAATTTGAAATAAAGAACAGTTGGATTTCACAAACCAAATACGAATTTTCAAAAAAATACCAAATTGTTGAATTTTCAACCAAAAATTGTGCGTTTTCTACAAAACAGTTGAATTGTCAACAAAGAAGTAAATTTTTAACCAATGAGTATAGTTTTCAAGAACATAGTTAATTTACAGTTGAAAAAATGAATTTTCAGCTAAAAAAATTGATTTTCTATCAAAAAATACTAATTTTCAACAAAATACATACATTTTTAACCAAATAGTTGAATTTTCTACTAAATAGTTGAATTTTCTACTAAATTGTTGAATTTTTTAACCCAAAATACGAATTTTCTACAATACAATTGAATTTTTAACAAAAAAGTTAATTTTTAAACGAAACAGAATAATTGTTAACCAGACTCTTGCATTTTTAACCAATGAAGATTAAATTCTTACAGCAAGAGATATATTTTCAATCCAAAAATATGAATGTTCAACAACATAATTGAATTTTTAACCAAAACATATTCATAAGTAAAAGAAGAAAGAAATTGCAGTTGAATTGTTGAATTTGAAAACAAAAAGAAGAATTCTCAACAAAACAGTTGTTTTTTGAACTAAGAAGTGTGACTTTTGAACGAAATTGTTAAATTTTTGACAAAATAATTCACTTTCATACCAAACAAAGATATAAGAATTCATAACCAAAAATTTATTAGTAGACTTTTCTACTGAAAGCAATGAACTTTCAAGCACAAACAATTAAGATTTTTTCATTGGTTTCTATTAACTAAGTTCGCATTTATGTGGAAACCCGAGAAAAAGAAGGGAAATAGGAAGAAGACTGTGGAGCGTGCGATACAAAAATAGGGACTTTGATCATTTATAGACCAAAGAATAATACATTAAATATAATGTGATATTAAACTGTAAGTTTAGTTTATATGTATATAGTATGTATATGTATATGTAATTTAATAGACATAATTTTAATACCTATATTCTGAAATATTGTCTCCTATTCCCTCATATTCCCTCTATTCCTGCATATTCCTACATATTCCCTGATATTCCCTCATATTCCCACATATTCCAATATTCTTCATATTCTTTGTATTCCTAAATATTCCGATATATTCTTTATATTCCCGAATATTCTTTAGGGAATATATTCCTGGTACATGAAAAATCAGAGTGGTCGACCCCTGGAAAAGGCAATAATGAAGTAAAATAGCAATCATGAAAGAAATGCAAATGATCATTATATAAAGTTAAATATTTCAGATTTTTTTGCATAGCAGCCTGTAGTTTTGCGCTCTTTTGTAATATGAAACAAACACTTTTTCTGCTGTCATTTTTTGATGAAAATTGATATTTCGGTTTTACTTGCCGAAAATATAATGAATAAAAAACAAAAATTGAAATTTTAAGCCAAACGACGCAAATTATAGGGAAATTTTTCGAGGATGAATTATAATTTTCAAGAAGTCCTACAAAATTTCTCCCAGCCATTTTTCGTAGAAATTGTCATTTCGAACCAAACGATGTGAGATACGGAAAAAAGTTTCCGCGATGAACTGCAGCTTTTAGGAAGTCCTACAACAATTTTTAAAACCATTTTCGATAGCACTCATTATTTTGGTTTTGTTTATCGAAACCGAAAATCCATTGAAAAAGTGGAAAATTCAGAATTCGAATCAAACGACGCGAAAGGGAAAAAAAAAATTTTGGAAGAATTTCAACATTTAAAAATTCTTACAACATTTTTTTTAAACATTCTTTGACAGAACTCGTCATTTTGAATTTATTCATCGAAATTAATATGCAAAATTTGAAAATTCCAATATGACACTAAAAGACACGAGATACGGAAGAAAGTCTGAAAAAAGGATTATAGCTTTTTATTGTGAGGTAGCTCAGAAAATCATATTTAATATTAAAATAATATTTCGAAATGCATGTCGAAAATGTTGGGTGTCACGATGAAAATATGTACCTCAAAGCCCACAGAGCATTCAGCAATATAAGCTTTGACTATACTTCTTTACGTAGCAAATTCAGAGTATGGAGATGTATAAAAAATGAGATCTAAAAGAGATGTTTTTGCTAGAGTTTCATACAAGTATTCTGAATGTAATGAATAAATATCTGAGCGCGAAGCGCGAGATCCGAAAGGCACGCGCCCTAGGCAGATTTTTATTTACACTGACCGCCATTGATTTTTTATTAATGAAAGCAAACACCAGGTCATTTTGACAGACTTTCTTACCTATATCACGAATCTGGAAATAAAATGCTTCATCACGTCAAGTTTTTGAGGGAAAATGTGGTCAAAATACGAAATAAGTTTTTTACTATTTTTCGGAAAATTTTGAAAGCGCTAATGGGAAGTCAAACACAGAAAAAACTGGGGTTTCTATTAGAACCAATTTTTGGTTCCAAAGGAGCTGCAACAAAAAGGAACCTCTCTTGCTGAAAAGGAACCCAAAATGATAAATGGTTTCTAAATGAACCCGAGTGTGGATTCAAATGGTTCTAATAGATCCTTTTTCTCACTTCTGCCTTGACTCACTTCAAAGATTGCACAAGTTAATGATGCACATTATGCTTTAAAATTGGAATTAAATAATATTGTACTGGAAAATATTTAATGAAGAAACTAAAATCATATACATTAGTCATTCTTGAAAGGAAGATATCGCACATGAAATGTGACAGTTTTTAAGGTTATGTTGCAAATCCGAAGTTTTCCACTGCGCATGCTCAAAAAGCGCGGGACTATTCAAAATTATATAATATACACTTGCAATATTAGGTTCATATAAAATTTTTTCAAGAAGCTAGGTATTTCTATAATTCAATTTAATTTGTTTTAAATAAGAATAAAAAAATTTTGTTAACATTTATCTGTATGACTGTTCAAAGTATTTATTGATTTCAAATAGGCCCGCGCTTCTCGGCACATGCGCAGTTGAAAACGTCGGCAACCGCCGATGGCCATCTATCGGATATGAACAAACTAAAAAGGAACCCTAAATAAGAGTTCCTTTAGAGCCTAAGTTCTAAATGATCCCAAGTTTCACTTGAGCCGCAGCATTACTGATCCCTCAGTTTTTTCTGTGAACAATGTAATATGGGTTAAAGGAAAGGATATTACTCTGCGTCGAAAGAAAATGTAGAATAAACGTTGCCTAGCGAAAAACGGTGATTTTAGATCCAAATGACATACAGTAAGGAACCTTGCTTCTCGAGCAAATGGGAAATTTAAATATATGTTAGACTCAAAGACCGAAAACGGCCAAAGACCGAAAAAAATGACCAAAACGCGTTCTGGCCGGCGCAGAAATGCCAGAACGCGTTGTGGCTGTTTTTAAAACGGCCAAAGACCGAAATAAACGACCAGAACTGGTTTTGGTCGTTTTCAGAACGACCAGAACGCGTTCTGTCCTTTTTCAAGCGACCAAAACCCGTTCTGATTGGTAGTTTTCAAAAGGGCTGGCTCGAAAAGAGGTCAAAGTAATAATTATATTTGTTTTTCCATGAAATGTTTGAATGCCATTTAGATTTAAAGTTAAGGTAGATGGACCGAAATTTACAATTTTCATCAATATAATACATCCTACATTTGCAAGATGTAAAAGAAACGCGTTCTTTCCTTTTTCAAACACCCTACACTCGTTCTGATTGGTAGTTTTCAAAAGGGCGGACTATAAACTGCCCTTTAGAGTTAAATTTTGTTTTGAATTTGAAAAAACAAAATGCCTAATTTTTGTTTTTACGTTTCTTTTATTTGAACTGCTGCCGGCTTTGACTTGAAGTTTCCCATGTAAAATGCATAGGGAAAAATCACTTTTATCAGTTTTTGAAATAATTTTTTAGGGTTTGAAAAAATCTGTCGGGAAAGTAAAGAGGCTTGCAGAGAATCACTCAGCGAGAAATTGAATGTATCGGATATATGGGTTTGACACCCCTAAGGGGCCATTCATTGATTACGTAAGGGCGATTTTGACCATTTTTGACTCCCCCGCTCCGCCCACGTAAGGATACATAAGATTTCTTGACCCTCCCCCCCTTTCTTACGTGATATTTAACTTAGTATTTTTCTTAATAGCGTTGAATAGTTACATATCATTAGACAAACTAAAACACGTTGTTATTTGACTTAAACAAAAGATTTTTATTTTTTGAACAAATTATATTAGTCTTTGGAAGTAGTAGTAGCTACTGTGTTCGTTCGAATTGAAACAATAATTGACGTAGTAAGATATTACGTCAGAATGATTCCAACCCCCCTCCCCCTCGGGACCCTTACGTAATTAATGAATGGCCCCTAACCCACCCCACAAGTCCCTGAAAACTACCCTTAAAACCGAAAATATCAATTCTCCATAAAAACGACCCTTTGGGCAATGTATTCTCGTCTTTTTTTTCACCTAAAATTATTTATATTGGTCAAGTGCAATATTTATTAACATTGCCTAATTAATTCTCGATTATTTAAACAAATGTAATTGAAATCGAAAAAACAAAAATAAGGCGTTTTCTTTTTTCGGATTTGGAACAAAATGGGGGGGATCGTCGCCCTCTAAAGAAAAAAAAGTGTTTTCCAGCCACCCTGGTCCACATATTACGTTGGTTTTACGTTGGTCACTTTTTGTGGACAAAAATCTTTCGCAATGATTAGCTGCTTGAAATTCACCATTTTTAAATAAAATGTAAGAGAATTTAATTACCAATTACGATAAGTGAAGACTAGCTGCTGCTGCTTGAAAATTATTTAAACAATTTTTATAAGCAAATACACAGTTTTCTTATGTAACAATGAACACTGTAAAAGCTATGGTTCCATTTTATTCGAGCATCATTTTTTTAGCGTCCTGTTATAATACCAAATCGTCTTTTTTTGAAGCCTTTGTTCGTGCTATTTTACTTTGCTAACTTCAGATTGAAAAGTGGTACGTACTAGCGAACTGAAATAATGCACAGGGCAATTGGTTTAATTTCTTGCAACTTTATGCTTAAGAGAAACAGAAAACATTTGAAACAGTCAAAATTTGATTCTCACAATTGTTTTAATTTCTTGCAACTTTATGCTTAAGAGAAACAGAAAACATTTGAAACAGAAAAAATTTGATTCTTACTTCGGTCCTGTTTCGATCCAAAAAAGTTGTACTGAAACGTCGTTTAGTGGCATCAAAATAAAGTGGCATTAGAATAGAGCCACTCGAGACTATATTTTTGGAGGACTGTTTCAATACCAGAAACTAGCCTTGAAATGATACTTTTTTTTACAGTGAATAGGCTAAATTTCATGTTTGCATTATTACCCGAAAATGTCTTGCTAATGAATTCTTGCTGCTATTTTTTCAAATCAACAATTGTTAGTTACTCAAACAATATTCATGAACAAATTCAATTTTTCACAATTATTCCACTAACAGGCCCAAATTTTTAATGGAACTAACTAAAAATGTATTGCCAATTACTCTTTGCTATCATATTTTTCCATAGGACAAGAACAGTCAATTATTAAACCAATTTTTATAAACAAGCGTATATTTTGGCTACTGGCAAACTGATTTTTTAAGTGAATATTGTTTCAATAATCAAAAGTTCTTGTTTATGGAGTAAAGATTATTTACTTTTGCCATCACAGTATCATATTTTGAAAAAAAAAATTGTTACAAATGCAGAATGTTTTGAAATACCAAAAGGTACAAGTATATTTGCAATTCATTTGAATTTATTTGGAATTGAAACTCAATTCTTATGTGGGGGAGGGTCATTTTATATTGTTACTCTAACGTTTCAAAGGGGGGCGGGTGTTTGTAGATAGTATAAATATAAACAATTGCATTTTTCATGTTAAATAATACATCCATCAAAGTACCATCCTTTCTCAGTATTGAAAAAAATATACTTTGTTCGATCGAGATTTGAGAAGTCGGCGGATTTTTGTCCCAAAGAAGTCTTGTTTTCTACTATGCGTCGTATACAGTTTGATTACTCTAAAGAACAGTTTTGAGTCAGCCCTTTTGAAAATTACCAGGCAGAACGGTTTTTAGTCGTTTGAAAAGGGACAGAACGCGTTCTGGCATTTTCAAGAATGCCAGAACGCGTTCTGGTCGCTCTGAAAACGACCAAAACTAGTTCTGGTCGTTTATTTCGGTCTTTGGCCGTTTTCGGTCTTTGAGCCTAACATATATACTCTCAAAAGAGTTCGAATATTACACTACTGTTTGATTCAAACGCTTCGACAATGAAGATATAACACAGAAAAAACAAAAGTGAATATTTTTCTGTGTAATTTTCAAGTAGATAAAGTTGAATTTTTTCGCATCAAAACAAAACAAGATTTAACAGAGTTGACATGGTAACAATTCCCCATGTGGTGGGTGAATCTTACCACGTGAAGTTAATTTTTGGTGTTGCAGGTGAAGATTACTCTGAAATCGCTGTGAAGATTACATTTTTTCTTCTGTGAACTTATCGTGGTCCAAAATTACCACTTTATGTAGAAACACTCTTAGATGCATATATTATACTTTTTAATGAAACAGTCTACAATATTATGTTTTTCGAATAATAAGAAAATATCACTAAACTTATCAATCTTGGGGCTTATACTTTTTTGGAGATTATTCTTTTGGTACTTATGGTTTTGGGACATTATAATATCATACAGTTTTTCACTTAGACATGAAACATTCTGAAGTTTTGAGGAGAACTTGACAATATTGACAATATTATATGATAAACGAGAATTACATTTTTATTTCTTGAAACAAAGTTATCTAGACTTGTCGAATGATTTTTCCATCCAATAAGAAAATTATAAACAGCATTCTCCTAATTGAACTTGAGCTGTTGCGCATGAATGACCTATCTGGTACCAAAGGTTCGACTACAGGTTAAATAACAATGAAAACCCATTGTCCCAGAGTTACATCACGCTTGTCCACTTTTTTTAAAATTTGATCTATTATTATTTTTAGGCCTAGTAAGTCTCACACTTTATTTCTGAATACATTTTTCTTGAAATTTATTCTTTGAACTGTTTCAACTATCAATTAGAATATTGATTTTAATTGTAAGTCGAGTTGAAAGTTATAATTATATTACGCCATATCCTTTTTTGCATTCTTATCAGTGAAAAAATACCAACTTCTAATTTAAGAATTGCTCATATAATTCGAGGTATAAAATACAATAAAGTAATGTTAAATAATATTCTGTTGAACTTTCTCGTTAAAATATTCATTTTAAATAGTTTATTTATAAATGTTTATAAATGTTATGCCATGTCCAAAAACAATTTTCCACGTTAGCTAGAATGCATTCATAATAATATTAATTGTTTTGCCAATATGTTCTTGATAACGCATCATTTCTAGACAAAAAAAAAATCTTAACATTTTAAAAAGTTCTCATAGAGTATAATATGGTTGAACTTTAGACCTCATTTTCTCAGCTTGGCAGTTGAAGGATATGGCGTCGCATAACATTAAAGCGAAGAACTAGATTATGAATTTCGTGACCATTGAAGTAATTTTCAAATTTATAGAAATTGTGTTCTTTGGAATTTAATATTTTATTCGTTGAAAGTCTGATAGTGCGACGGAACCGATTTTAACTAAATTATTATTTTTAAATAATTTTTCACTTCTTTCAACGTTTAATTGAACTGATTTTTCATATAAAAGGGTTTTTATTGTGAAGTTATAGTATCTAATTGAAAGTCTCATCGACATCGTATGTTGTTACAACCTGAACTTTGTAATAACGGATGATCTCAAAATACTTATTATGCTTCTTGTTGAGTATATTCTTCCAATTATTCCTTATGAAATATGCACCAACGTTATTATCACTTTTATTAAATGGATTTATAAAATAATTTACATATTAAAACCATTAATATTATTTAATACAATTATTCCATAAGTTCCAAAATATAAGTTTGAAATTTTGATTTTGGAACCATACTTAAAAGAAAATTTAAGATAAAATAATGACAGAAAAGAATCTACGATACCATTAGCTATGGTAATATAATTCTCATATGATTCTTTGTCAATATATTTTATTTCAAACTATGTATGTCGTAACCACTTAGTGTAATTGGACATTTCATGAAATGTGTAGATGGTTCATGAACTAATTAATTGATTAATTATTGAAATAGTAGAAGAAAAAAAAATAGTGACATACATTAAAGAACTGTCAACAGCAACATATTATGGAATAAGTGGCTATTAATAGTATAGAAACTTATCTTTTTATTTTCGGGACTTCTCCATACGATATTTCATGAATTCCGTGAATTCAGTCAATTCCTTGAATTCCATAAATTCCTTAAATTCCAGGAATTCCTTGAATTTCGCGAATTCCGTAAATTCCGTGAATTTCGTGAATTCCGTGCATTCCATGAATTCCGAGAATTCTATGATTTCACGACATGATTTCAAAACAGTAGAAGAAAAAGAAACATAATGACAATTCCGAAAATTCCGTGAATCCCATTAATTCCTAGAATTCCCTGAATTATCAGAATTCCCTGAATTCCTAGAATTCCCTGAATTATCAGAATTCCCTGAATTCCTAGAATTCCCTGAATTTCTAGAATTCCCTGAATTTCTAGAATTCCCTGAATTCCTAGAATTCCCTGAATTCTGTGAATTCCATGAATTCGGAGAATTCCATGAATTCGGAGAATTCCATGA
>CAKNXH010001803.1:76775-104406 GCA_932178445.1 Andricus quercusramuli
GAATTCCATGAATTCGGAGAATTCCATGAATTCGGAGAATTCCATGAATTCGGAGGATTCCGTGAATTCGGAGAATTCCGTAAATTCCGTGAATTTCGTGAATTCGGAGAATTCCGTAAATTCCGTGAATTTCGTGAATTCTGTGAATTCCATGAATTTCTTGAATATTCTATGAATTCCGAGAATGCCATGAGTTCCATGAATTCTTCGAATTCAGTGAATTCCGTGAATTCTTTTAACTCCGTGAATTCTTTTAATTCCACGAATTCCGTTAAATCCGTCAAATCCATAAATTCCATGCATTTCGTGAATTCAACGAATTCCGTGAATTCCACGAATTCCGTGAATTTCACGAATTCCGTGAATTCCACGAAATACATGAGTTTTGTGAATTCCGAGAATTCCATGAGTTCGGAGACTTCCTTAAATTCAGTGAATTACGTGAAATCCATGAATTCCTTTGCTCCGTGAATTTCATGAATTTCATGCATTACTTGAATTCTATGAATTCCTTGAATTCCATCAATTCCTTGAATTCTATGAATTCCTTGAATTTCATCAATTCCTTGAATTCCATCAATTCTTTGAATTCTATGAATTCCTTGAATTCCATCAATTCTTTGAATTCTATGAACTCCTTAAATTCCATGCATTCCGTGTATTCCTTGTGCAAAATTTTCGACTCCTAAACGCTACACTACAAGTATAGCATGCCGGACGGTGACTTTATGATTCACAACACTTACAATACATGTATTGCAATTTCGTTATTGCTCTATAGATCTAAGAAAAGGGAGTGAGAAAAGAATAAAATACTAGCAATAGAAACGCATAATAAACAGAATAACCCGCGCGAGATGTACAGGGGAATCAATTTTATAAGGAAAGGCTTTCAAAGTAGAACGGAAGTAATGAGGGACGAAAATGGCAATCTAGTAGCCGATGCGACAGAGAGACTGAATTTGTGGAAAGACTATTTCGATAAACTATTAAATGTACGCGAAGCCCCCGTTGAAGGTAATCTCGGCGAAATCCACACTGCTGATCTATTAATTGATGATCCTGCTGATATAGAAATAGAAATGGCTATAAAGAAGTTGAAAAATAACAAAGCCGCGGGCATCGACGACCTACCGTCAGAACTGATAAAAAATGGAGGCCCTTGCCTCACAAGACAAATTATTACATTAATACATACGCACAGTTTGGAAAACAGAACGCATGCCAGAAGAATGGAATACCTCTATCGTTATTCCCGTCTTTAAAAAAGGCGATAAAACTGACTGTAACAATTATCGGGGAATTTCACTTGTACCTTCGTGCTACAAGATCCTATCTAATGTAATCCTAAGTAGACTGACTCTTTTTGCCGAGGAAATCATTGGGGATTACCAGTGTGGATTCCGCCGAAACCGATCTACAAGCGATCAAATGTTTACAATTAGGCAACTGCTAAAAAAAATGGGAATTTAAAGAAGTAGTGCATCAGCTATTTATCTATTTCAAAAAAGCTTACGACTCTATTATACGCGCACGAATGTACTGGATCCTAGAGTTCTTGGGTGTACCAAGAAAATTGGTTAGACTTATCGAAATTTGCTTAAGCGGCAGCAGCGGTAGAATACGCGTAAACGGTAGTTTATCTGAAGAGTTCTCGATCCGCGATGGCCCGAAACAGGGCGATGCACTTTCGTGCGTCCGTTTTAACTTGGTTTTGGAATACGTGGTTAGGCAAGTGCAGGCGAATCCGACCGGTGCTACGCTCAATGGGATAGTACCAATTCTTGGATATGCGGATGATCTCGACTTACTAGGGGATGATGAAGAAACGGTAGCTAAAAATGCAGAAATCTTGATCACAAAAGCCAAAGATATTGGCTTGGAAGTTAGCGAA
This sequence comes from Andricus quercusramuli, assembly GCA_932178445.1. NCBI lineage: Eukaryota > Metazoa > Arthropoda > Insecta > Hymenoptera > Cynipidae > Andricus > Andricus quercusramuli. The sequence continues at coordinate 78,670 of CAKNXH010001803.1, forward strand.
TCGAAGACAAAATACATGACCGTCGTCAGATCCGAACAAAGTAATCAAGACGGGGATCTTATGGCCGGAAATATGAAATACAAAAGGGTTAGCGAGTTGAAATACCTCGGGTCTATTATAAGTAGCGAAAATAAGATTAAAAGGGAAATCAATGCGCGGCTGCACGCTGGCAATGGGTGTTATTATGCAGCAAACACACTATTAAAATCGCGATTGCTATCTAGAAACATCAAAGTAAGAATCTACAAAACAATAATAATGCCGGTCGTCATGTACGGGTGCGAAACGTGGGCGCTGACGAAAGGCGAGGAGAATAGGTTTAGAGTTTTTGAGAATAAAGTACTTAGAAAAATCTATGGTCCAAAAAGGGACGAAGAGACCGGCGAATGGAGAAAACTGCATAATGATGAGCTGCATGCTCTCTACGAGTCAGCAAATATTAATAGAGTAATGAAAGCGCGTAAACTAAGATGGGCGGAGCATGAAGCAAGAATAGGAAATGAAAGAACAGTGGCGCAAGTTTTAAGAGGGAGACCGATTGGTAAGAGACCCTTAGGCAGACCGAGAAACAGATGAGAGAAAAATGTAAGGGGTGATTTAAAAGAACTAGGGCATGATTACTTAAACTGGATGGAGGATGCACAGGACAGAGATGTGTGGCGGTCTCGGGTAGATGAGGCAATGAACTTTCGAGTTCGAACTGCTAATCCATAATAATAATAATAATAATGCCGTGTTAGCAATTTCACCTCAAGCTTGCATTGTAGAAGTGTTGATAGAATTTCAAACATTTTTAACAGTGATAGAGATTTAATTACAGAAACACGTAGAGAGTTTCCAAAAGAAAACTTTGCCAGTAGAATTCAATAACGTTGTCCACGAACTCAAGAACTGTTTGCAATGATATTATACAACTCCCTTATCTAACTTACACATCAAAATTATCAAAATTATTCTTATATGTTTCCAGGTGAATTCGTTGCATGTACTAGTGGGATCGTTGCTCCTTGGAGTAGTGGTATTGGTGGTTGGACTTGTCCAATTAGCACCCGGGGCGGAAGCAGCACAAAACTCAGCAGTTCTCATCGCTACCGGATCCGGTCTCTTATTTATAGGCGTCATGATGGTTCCGTTGAGAACTTTATGTATCAGAAAACAAAAAGTTTCTCAAAAGGATGGCACTCATCAACGAAGTGTCACGAGCATAGACATGCTTTTAGCTCAGCATAGGTAACGTTTCTATATACTTCCTCGCTTCCTATATCCCATTTTATTCGTTCTCGAAAAGAAAACACTAAAAAAGACTATGTCTTTCAATTAAGCAAGCCAATACCAAATGAAAATTATTCAGTTCTCCTTGAAATTCTCGGAACATTTCCATTGTCTATCAAGAAAATAATTTCTATCCTTCGTAAATGTTTCCGCAATTTTGCATCTCTTAGATTACTCTTTATCATGCGTAAGACCTCTAAATATATTATTTACAGTATTATGTTATATTGCAATCAAATAAAGTAAAAAAATTCTTCATAAGATTTCAAATTGCTTTCCAAGAATATTACGAACCGTTACTACCCACTCATCAAGTTTCGTGCAAGTTATTATAAAATGATAATTTTATTGAAAAAGTTTCCCAGGACATGGAGTTTGAAAAAAACTGTAATATAACATCATTTTAACCCACGCTTGATACGATAACTCCTGAAATTAAAAAACTTTTATATAAAAATTCTTACAATTTTGTATCATACTTGAAGAAAACTCTCTATTTGGTTTTTTCCTATCGGTGACTTCTATCTCCATTCTCTATTGCTACTTCCCTTGATTGATTTGATTTTCTCACCGTTTTGATTGGCAGTCTTGTTCCCAGTCCGACTATCCTCATAAGACAGGTTTGAGAAAAATATTCAAAAGTATTTTTTCAATTTGGTTATGACTCTCCCATGGTTCAAAATCAATCACGCTATTGATCATTTCGATTAGAATTAATTGCTTTCGCTTCTTCTCATTCGGAATAAAACTAAATAATCTAACAACGTTCCGAAATCAGAAGACAAATTAAATTACGATCTCCAAGGGTGCTTCTTTTTCTATGACTGGGGAAGCCACTATTTTAGTATCGATATGATCACTCGATTGCGGCCTCTTATTTTATTGTAATCTTATAATTATTCTACTATTGTAATAAGTTATTATTTGAGGGAGACCGGGGGGAGATGAGGATAGTTTTAATTTTCAGTGAAATATTTTCAATCCATAGTAGGTTTTTCAAAAGTGCAAGTGTTTTTAAATATTCTGTGAATCTTCATATATCAATTTCATAAAAGAGGAAGTGTCAAAAAACAGTAATTGCGATAAAAATATGAAAATGATCAATTGTGTACATGTCTCATCTCGCCCCATGCTCTGGGGCGAGATGCGATACCTCAACTATTTATTAATTTTTGTTAATAGAAGATGATGTTTCGTGTTTCTTATACACATGGAAGATTTAAAATATATTTCGACAATTATTACAAAGTAATTTATGAACTGTTTTTATAAAACTCACACCTATACTAAACAAACCCAATTGAAGGTACTCTGACACTAGGATTTGTGTATGTAACAGATTTTACAGTAGCAGCCATAGACTTTTCTAACCACGAATGTCAGTTTTTCTTTTGTAAGTTTTCACCATTGCAGGTCTCCTTTAAATATTCACATATTTTAAAAAATTCAATTCGAAACGCCTCAAATCTTGCGAACAAAATCTTTCCTGCCAGCTCCATGAAGAAGTTATGACAAGCAAGACAATATCGTCTCATCTCGCCCGATAAACTCGGCTCACTCCGTCCCAAATTACAATTATGATTGAAACTTCAATATTACCTGTTTTCATAATTAATTGTATATAAATGCATTAGTAGGTTCAAGCTCGAGAAATGAACTTCACGAAAAGCCTTAGATTTAAAATATTATCTGTTATTTTTAATAATTTATTTTCGCTCTAAGATACCATATAGAATAACAGGATTCAGGTGCAGAAATTGTAACAATTTTTATTTTAACTCCATTAACTTTATTCAATTTTCTTCACATTTTCGTGAAATTGAATGTCAATATTCTTGTTATTCCTAAAAAGAACACAACAAAAATCTTATATTTTGAAAGAAAATTCAGTGTCTCATTTGACCACATATGCCCACCTCGCCCCAGTCCTCACTTACCCCTTGAAATATAAAAATATTAAAAATATTCAGTTTTCAATTATTTCTTCTCGTCTAGTTTAACTTATGGGTAAAATTGATTGTAACAAAAAATAATTTTTCAGGGAATTCACTGTTCTAACACCTGAAGAACTCGAGGATCTCGTCGGCAGATCAACTTCCGCTTTGGAGAATAAAATTCGAAAACAAGGTCACAATACCTAGGTGATACAAAAGTCGAAGAGAGTCCTAGTGTCATCACCATCTACCTCATCTTCGACATCGCCTGGAACAAGCTCGTCCATACTTTACACTCATCGGTGTGATTCCAGAGAGCACAGTCTTGTCTAAACTCTCAAATCAAATCCGATTGATCCATCCTGGAATAAATCATCCAGAAATGCACCATTCCATTCTCATTCAGAAGATCTCTAAAGAACAGAAAGGAATGAAGAGTTGCATCAAACCAATCCTCGAATTGTTGACTACAAATGAAGAAAGAATGAATAATAATCTAAGTAGAGGATCCACAAATTAGAAAAACCTTTTCGACTTTCCGATTCTCATTTGAACTTCAATTTCAACTATTTGAGTTCGCGATTCGAAGCAGGTGATATGAAATCAAACCTTGTTTGACTTTCAAAATATTCTGGCACTTCCTGTGTTCAAAAGTGCCTTTCTCCCATCTTTTTTCGTTTTCACAGTCATCTTTTGGCGCTTCATTGTCATTTCACTCATTTCTCTCATCCGTCGTGGATCACGTATATCGAGGAAAAAATAGCAAGAACCTGTATTTCTAAATTTCACTTGAATTTAGTAAACACACTGAAAGTAATTATCTATTGACGATTATTCGCAATTTCCGAAATCTATAGGAATGAAGTAAAATAATTAAATGTCGGAAGTCGCAATATTTGCTAACTTTTTGAGATTGATAATACCTGTTGCTTATTACTTACAGTGTGTTTTCACACATCTACCTTCTATAACGTAATTTACGTGAACGTGAGCTCATGTGTATAAAAAATTTTAGGGCTCTAGCGCAAGCGCCTAAAGTTTTGAAGCATAGACTTTTCTAAGATTCGAGATAAGCTTATTTATAGGACGCTAATGCGCCTCCTTGGGGCGGAAATATATTGTTGTTAAATACGCGAATCGATTGCTTCTCCGGAATTCAACGTTTCTTTTCTATAAGGATTCACAATTTAAGAAAAAGGAGTGTATTATATTTCTATTTAATATTAATGAGAATACATAGGCATCTTAAATACATGAACACAAAGAAAGAGCCACACTGATACTACAAGAAAATGTTATAAAATTATATGGAAAAATGATTATTCGAGGCACAAGAATTATTATTAAAGAGGGATCGGTATGTTACCGCTTGAAAGTTAGTTGGGTGTTCGTACTTGGCTGGTCCAAAAAAAAACGACTCCTTTTTTTCAAAATCAACATTAACTCATGCTACCCTCGGGTATATTCAGGAATAATTTCAACCTGATAACTTTTCATTCTGAACCTTTCAAACCCTTGTGTTGTGCCCGGAAAATTTCCCAAAAAATGCAGAATAGCAGTTTTGTAGAAAATTCATATTGAAGGCGGTGTTCTTTGAAATTCCTTCAACATGAGTGATTTTTATTTGATAAGTGGCAAGTTTGCCAGTATTTTGAACTGACTTTCAATTCCTTAAGAAATTATTATTTGTTTGAAGAATATTTAATTTTCCTTAAAATCGTGAAAGTTAGCATTTTTTGACATAAATTATATAGTTTATGAATTTCAAGAGTGATATTTGTCCTCAAAAACAGTTTGCGATTATTTAAACAATTAATATCAGTTGTTCCTTTTCATAGGAAAGATGGAGAAACTTCTAATTTTTTGGACTCTCACACTATGTTGCTTATTATTCAGTATTCTCTTGTCTCACTGAAATCGATCTGGAAGAATATCGATAGATAACATACCTGAAAGAAAAATGGTTTGAAAAATGATTAATATTTAAACGATTAGAGTATAACTTCTGAGATAAAAAATACTTATGTGTGATCCGAAAAAAATAGAATTGTCTCGACCTTTCCCATGAAAAGGCGCTAGTGAATCATCAATTGTGTACACAATTGCAAACTGTCTTCAAAACAAAATATCACTCTTGACATTCATTAACAGCATCAATAATTTTATAAAATAACAACTTTTCACGATTTACAGGAGAGAACAATTGATCAGACAAATAAAATTTTTAAAAATAATTGATAAATATCCTAAACAAAGAAATATTACTCTAAATATTCCTTAATTATGATATTAATTCTAGAAAATAATAACATTGTACCATCAAGTGGAAAAAAATTATAAAAATAGAAATTGTTCACCTGATTGAAAAATATGTTGAACAACAAATTTTATTTTGGATATTCATGAACAAAATTGTGTAAACAAATAAAAGTTGTAGAAACAATTGGAAATTAGTTGAAGAATAGTTACAAACTTGTAACTTATTGAATAAACATAATTCATAAATAATTTGATGTTGATTTTTTTTGTCTACTGGTCTAAAATCAATATTTTGAATATTAATTTTGATTTCAAAATTGTGAAAAAATTGCTTTCAAGCAAATATAATTACTATTATTTACAAGAAAATGCGAAGCAATATAAAAATGATTCAACAAATTATCATAACAAATCATTTTGGCTCTTTTCTCTCCGAATTTGTGAAAAAAGGTGATCGACTTTGCTAGTTGAAGGTAAGTGTCTCGCGGCCAAGGGTGAAAAAATAATTTTTATTTCCAAGTCAATGTGTTCCTAGACCGCGTCGGTGCAAGTTTCATTAAGTCTGCCAATAATTAAGTCTGACCCACCTTTCAGCCTTGGCACGCAGACGCCAAACTAAAAGTCGTCACAGAATAAATCACAATTTTTCTGTACCAGCTTGTCTCAACAATTTTCACAAATTCGACACAATCTTTATGGTAAACAGAAACACGAAATTGTGAATTGTATATTGCCCTTGAATATTCCATATAGATATTTAAGCTTCTACGTAAAGTGCATCAAGGCACTTTAAAAGTGCTTATGGATAGGATAAAAAAGCTATCCTAATAGAGAAAAGGAAGCTAATTCAGGGGAAAGTAGATTTGTCAATTTTGAAGCAACTCACGTTATTCAGAATCAAATTTGAGACCGGAGCTTGCATTCAACTTTCCACTTTTTCGATAGTTCTTCAGAAAGTACTAACAAATAGCAGTAAATTTTAAGAAATCGGGAGTGGAACATTGAAAGTCGTTATTAATTGGCCAAAGATTAACTGCCAAAAGGATTGAGGGGTAAATGAGAGAAGTCAAATTTTTTGCTGAGAACATTTATAACTCTGAATATGAAGAAATACTGCTTATGATAATATTGTTGATATTCATAGCAATGCTTCTATATTTTGGTGCTCCTCAAAAATTGCCTTGCTCAAAGATGCCATTTACATTGGTTAGTACAAAATAAAAGAGATTTTTTATCCAAAACTAACGCGGCTTTTCGATTCGTTATTCGCGCTCATAATGGAAGATTCAGTTGTACATACAAAACATTATGTCACTTTGTATTGCAAATTCCAAAGAGACAAAATGGACAAATGGACAAAATATAATCTCCCATATTACAAAATTGTAATTTTTCTTTGCAAAAGCGCATTAATATCGCCATAGAATAACGAATTTCCAATAGAAACATACAGAGATATATGCCACCACTATACATAGGAAACATACCGTCGATTTTAGTTGTAAGGTAAATTAATATACAAGAACCTAAATATGCATAAAACATTTTAGCGGATTTTGAATTTAGGAAAAGTACTTTTTATTTAAAAATGAGTTACACAAACAGAATATTCTCTCACATGACTTTTAGGGTGGAACGAAAGAAAGTAATTTTGCACTGCGAAATTCTAATAATACGGAAACTATATCATTTATTCTAGATGACTTGAACCAAAAAAAAATTAGGAAAAAGATGTAAAAAATTGAAATATTATTGGAGTTCAACAGAAAAAATGTACAGCAAAGTTCCGGCACTATTATAATTTTGTAGTGCAACCTTTTTCGCTTCACTTTGATGACTTTTCTCCCTAAAAATGAAGGATTTATCAGCACATATTTGTTAAATTCTTAAATTAAAAAGTTGATTTCAACTCTAGTCAAAAATAATTTTAAGGAATGAGAACTTTACGGTATTAATTACAATAAAATGTAAAAATAAATATAAAATAATGATATAGAAGAAGAGGGAGAAGAAGAAGAAGAAGAAGATGGAGAATAAGCTCCGTGGGTTGAAGGCTAATTGTTGAAGGAAGATATTGGATTAACGGGCATAAGATTGTTAAGGAATTATACTTGAATGTCCTTAAAATGTTCATATTTACATGTGTATACTGTCACTCGGGAATATACGATAATTCCATTCCCATGGGGTATATTCGCAGTTTCTTGAATGTCGTCTATCATTGTAAGGTCTGAGAATTAACGAGGTATTGCAAAGAAAATTAATTCCAAATTTAATGTGATTTGTATCCGATAAGAAACAATTTGAAAAAATATTTGAGTGGATTAAGACGAAGCAGAAATCTTCATAGATTTCATTATAAGTGAGAATTCCTGCAATCCCGAAGAGTTTCGAGCGATGCAGGTTTTAATGCAGAGAAAAAATATATATAAGTCGTACAACGCACAGATTTAGATTTAAGGGGTTTATAATGGTGCTCTATGAGAATAAGTGTAATATTTGAAAATTATTTTGACGCCAGATGAAAGGGTTCTCTAAAAGATGAATTTATATTCTGATATATTTTTTTGTATAGAAGAGTTGTGTTGTTTCAATAAAAAAGCACAAGTAAGCTTTATTATCGCAACTTATTTCCTATTTCTTAGAACGTGCATAATGATTTTTTCTCAAACTTTTTTTAACTGTAAAGGAATAACATATCAAGTGAGTTAAACTTGGATTTCAGTCTATTTTTGAAGAAATAAATTTTTTTAGCTGTATGCTTCAAAGAAATATTTTAATTGATGTTCTTTTTCATGTTAACTTCATGTAAAACACCATCTATGCTAATTCTTCTGAGTAAATAATAAATTTGATTAAAAGGCAGGATAAAAGAGGAGGTTTGAATGAGAATTAGGGACTGATGAGAGGCAGAATGAGTGAACTAAAAATGTTTTTTGCAATGTGTTCAAAAGCGAGTGCGAAAGGAATTGAAAGTGAAGTAATTTTAAACACGCATTGTTAATGAACAAAATTTAAGGAAAATGAAGGTTTAAGCTAATTGTTAATTATTATAGAGTCATTGTATTAATTGTAAGATTGCATATTAAGGTCATTCTATCGTACAACTGCATTATATATATTGTATGAATATATTTCAATTATATATGGAAATGTATAGGTATGTGATGATCTGTTACGATCATATATATACATACTACGTCGCTTAGGAGTTAAGTTATCCGTATATTTTGTAAGCCAGATCAATAAATATTGCGATCCCATTGAATCATTTTAATTCCTTTTTTATTTTTTATTCATACGTAGATTTTGAAACGAATCTTATTATTTTAATAAACTTTTGAATATAGCGCAAGCGCTTTGGGAAATGTTAATTGTTTATGAAGTTATTACTAACTTCAAAAAAGTATGGAGTTTGAAAGAAACAGGAAACAAAAGATGAGTAGGAGGGCGCGTGATTTTTTGTTGAACTTTCGGATCTGTCAAAGTTTAACGATATGAAAAAACTAAGAAAATAGTGAATATTTATCACAATCGAAATTTTCAGTGGATTTTATAGAATTTTATGACTGCTGGTAACTGATAGACATTTTCTGAGAATATCCGAATGATTTGAATTCAAGATGAAAATATGAAGTTGCAATTGATGGAAAACAAACATTTTAACCTTATTTTCTGTATTATTAATTATTATATTGTTAGTTTTAGAATGAAATCTAGAAATTATACAACTAAAATATCAACAAGAAATATTTCAACGCCTGAATATCGGACGGGTAATTATACAAAAATAATTTTGACTACAAATGTTGACAGTGGATGTGCATGCTAATCCCTTATCAGGATTTTGTCTCTTAATTTCGCTGGCAAGCTGGCTGGGGATTTGCAGATGGGGATTTCGATATGACATGCGAGAACAGGAAGTAATTATATTTGTCTATAAAATATAATTATACAAAAATTTGTTAGCATGCTATAATTTGGGCTGCGTCTAGTCGTCCCGAAAATAAGGGTGAGTTGAAAAAGGGGATGGACTATAGTCATCCAGAAAATTTGGGACGACTAACCAAGCTTATAATAAATGTGCCACTATTCATCCCGAATTGCGGGACGATGAGACACTTCATATAATTTATTTATTGATACACTTAGTGTATTTATACATTTTATAATGATGACCAAAGGATAATAGTTTAATTAACCTAATTAGTTTATGTAGAATAATGTAGTCAAGTCATCATGACTGAATTGACGTTACCCAATTTAACTATCATATAATTATTACAAGTTGGCTAAGGTGCGATCCACATACTAACTTTGAAAAGTGGCTAATAAAACCAGTTTTTCATGTTTTTTCAAGTTCGCACTCTTGAAAAAATTAAAATTTTCAAAATTAAACTCAAAATACGACCCAGAATGTATAAAATAAGTAACAAGCCAGTTTTACAAATTTTTGCTGAAAATAATAAATAATTATGTAGTTTTTGAACTGAACAATATTGATGCATGGTATTTGGCATAAAATAAAAGTGTATACTTCCGACAAGGTCCTTAAAGGATTTTTGGCACAGATCAATATAAATTAAGTCATTAATATTTTTTACTTTAAAAAAATTCAAAAAATATCGATCTAAGGTTACACTATTTTCTAAAATTATCATTTTTTGAGAAAGGGGAAAAAAGTCCTTTTTTCGATTTCTTGTTACACACATTTCAAAACTTTCGATATTAGTATCCAAACCCGATTTAAAGAATACATCGCATCCGATCGACCACTCATGCCGAACGCCTTCTTGAACGTCAAAAAAACCACACTTCCTAAAGGTGCTTCTTGAGGCTAGTTTTTTAGCCCATGTATTACAAATGACATGTTTCCTCCTACAAGGATAAATTGTTCGATGTAATATTTTACATCAATTCAATTTCAATTTTCATAAACAAAAAATTAGCTTCATTCCTGGCTTATGGAAATAACCACCATTTTTGTTAAATATTAAAAATATATATACCTTCATACGAGGAAAACTCCATGTTAGTTTTACGTGGGCTGAACAATTTTTATCATCAGAAAATTATTTTTTTAAATTCGAATTTTGAAATTTTTTGCTGAAACAATTTAAGGTACAAAATGAATGTCAAGACAAGGAATCTTTTGACTGAAAAGTTTTTATATTCAATATATTTAAATATATTTCACATTCATCCAGGTACTTCTCAATAATGTATAAAAACTTGATCTGAATCTCAGTTTAAAAAATAAATAATACCTGGATAAATGTGAAATGAAATAATTTCAAAATTCGAATTTTTGAAAAATAAATTTCTGATGATAAAAATTGTTCAGCCCACGTAAAACTAACATGGAGTTTTCCTCGTATGAAGGTACATATATATATTTTTAATATTTAACAAAAATGGTGGTTATTTCCATAAGCCAGGAATGAAGCTAATTTTTTGTTTATGAAAATTGAAATTGAATTGATGTAAAATATTACATCGAACAATTTATCCTTGTAGGAGGAAACATGTCATTTGTAATACATGGGCTAAAAAACTAGCCTCAAGAAGCACCTTTAGGAAGTGTGGTTTTTTTGACGTTCAAGAAGGCGTTCGGTATGAGTGGTCGATCGGATGCGATGTATTCTTTAAATCGGGTTTGGATACTAATATCGAAAGTTTTGAAATGTGTGTAACAAGAAATCGAAAGAAGGACTTTTTTCCCCTTTCTCAAAAAATGATAATTTTAGAAAATAGTGGGTATTTCCATAAGCCAGGAATGGAGCCAATGTTTTTGTTTATGAAAATTGAATTTTTTCATTTTTCTCGGAAATGGAACAAGATATCATAAATGCGTAAGAGAACTTTTTGTAGAACTTTTTTAAATATGCAAACTATTTCCTTATGATAGTACAAATTCAACAAAAAATTGGCAAAAATTATAAGTGTAATCGTAAATATCTCAATTAAGTCAAAAGTTATACTAGTTTAAAGAAAAAATTGGGGTTTTTTAGAAAAACAAAGGCAAAAATTCAAATACGCATAACTCGGTAAACAAATTTTTTTCACAAATCGCAAAAATACGTATCGCCTACTTTCCTCTGAAAAATCACATATTTTGTCCCCGAGAGATTCTGCAACTTCAAGTGTAGAACCTGCCTGATTTGAAATGGATTCGGTCTGAAGATTTTTTATTTTTGAAAAAAAACTTCCCCTTGTCAGATACACACTACGGTTGTTCAAAAAATTTAACTTTCGTTTTTTGGTGATCCACCCCCACCCCCAATTTATTTGTTTTTCGGAAAATAAAATCCGTAATTTTTTTTCTTTGTTTCTAACGTTTAACGTTAAAATTAACATGGAGTTTGATTGGAAAATCGGAATTAATGAATGATGGAAATAATATATTTCTTAAGGATATTTGGTAAATATTTAAACTACTTTAATTTGTTTAAACAATTGTTTCCCCTGTGAAGCGTAAAAATTAATGACAAAATTAATGAATGTTAGAAGTAATATTTATTTGTTTGAGATTTTTCGCACTCATTTAAACAATTACTAATCACTCAGTTGCGTTTTTTCATAGGAAAGGTGGAGAAATTTCTAGTTTCTTATAATCTCTTACACCATGTCGGTTATTGTTCAATATTTCCTTATCGCAGAACATATACCCTATATTGTTTAAAGAATTAAATTCAATCGCTCTAACAAGTATAGTACTTTCTTTCTCTTAAGGCCATGTGACGAGTGGGCCACGTGACCGGATTCCTACCTTACCAACACTTTTATAAATTGTCAACTTATTTTCACACGAATAGCCAGATCGACTTGAAAATTTGGGATAATAAATTAGAAGCACTAAGAAAGGCGGCTCTGGTCCTAAATTGTGATAACCATGAAAGAAGTTTTTTTTGTGAAAAATTTTTTTGCTTTTTTTTATGATCATTACAATTTAGGACCAGAGCCGCTTTTCTTAGTACTTCTTATCTATTATCCCGAATTTTCAAGTCGATCTGGCTATTCGTGTGAAAATAAGTTGACGAATAAAAAAAGTGTCGGTAAGGTAGGAATTTGGTCACATGGCCTTAAAATCAATTCTCTTCTATTTCAATTATATACATTAGGAAAGATCTACATGCAAATTATTTTCAATTCACAGATTCCATTAATCTACGGGGGTGATTTTAAGAAAACAGAAGGATATACTTTACTTAGATCAATTGAATTTGGATCTTAAAAATAATTACTATTATTTAAACAATATATGGTATGCGTTTAAAGATAAAGAAATACTGAATAATAAATGACACATAGTGTGAGAGATTCCAAAAAACTAGACTTTTCTCATTAGTCATTAGCTGCAGAAAAAAATCACTTTTTACAAATCACAGGAAAAACGTGGTTTAAACAAATAAAAATTATTGAAACAAATGTATATTGTTTGGAAAATTGCTGAATACCCTTAAGAAAAAAATATTATTCTGAACATCTATTAATTCTGTCATCAATTCCAGAAAATAATAACTTTGCACGCTTTATGGGGGAAACAATTGTTCAAACAAATCAAAATTGTTTAAATAATTACTAAACATCCTTAAAAAATATATTACTCTCTTCATTCAGTAAGTGGAAATCATTCTTTGAATATTTGTTAAGAGGTGACTGCATATTTTTATTCGCAAAAAGTTTATAACAAGTACTAGATTTTCCAATTTTTCGAAAAAAGAAATTTTCCCATTTAAAACCCATTGTTAATTTCAAAAGCCAGGGACACAGGTTGACGTTGAAAAAAATGCGGATTTTTTCGGTAAATGAACAAATGGGGGGGGGGGTCGATCACAAAAATCAAAAGTCGAATAACTTGGGAAGCATACTCAAATGAAATATTAACTAGAAACGAAATAAAATAAGAGATAGTTAAAAATTTGGGTCCATCAGTTCCCTATTGGAAAAATCCTCGGGGAAATCCTTGCGTGTTATCAGGGTGTCTGTACTCAAAATCCTGGAAAAAAATTCCCTGACAATTTCAGGTTTTTACCTGGTATCTCAAGTTTTTCATGTAGGTATAATTTTTCATAGCACGGAGCCACTCAAATATTTCGCAATTTTTAAAATAATTGATTTGGAATATATATATACAAATTATGTTACAAGATATTCTTCCACATATTAGCACTATCGATTAATTAATTGATTAAGTAATACTAAAAACATAATTAATCAGTTTTGGAAATTGTCGCTCAAGTTCATGAATTTGAATGATCAAACAAATTTTTATTCTATCCTCCTATAATTCAAATTCAGTGCATATTTGGTTAAAATTAATGTAGGTACTATAGCAAATTCAAGCTAAAACGCTTCAAATTCCTAACTTTTCGTAAAAATATTGCATCTTCAACCAGAAAGATAATTTTTTAACCAAATAGTTGAATTTTTAAATAAAAATATTAATAATTTTCTACCAAAAGGACGATTAAACTAAATATATGAGTTTTCGAACAAAAATGGAATAATCAAATTTTCAGTTGAAAAAAAATTAATTTTCTACAAAAAGAGGCAAATTTTAAACCAACGTGAAGAATTCTATGATAAACCTTCAATTGGAGTGGATGAATTTTAAACCAAAAAGATTAATTTTCAAACCAGAAGATTAATTTTCAAACAAAAAAATTAATTTTCAAACAAAAAGATTAATTCTCTATCAAGAAAAGTAAAATTTTCAACAAAAATAATGAATATTTAAATAATATACTTGAATTTTCAACCAAAAAGATTAATTCTTTAAGAAAAAGCTTATTATCTAGAAAAAAATCGATTTTTCAACAACATACATGAATTTTCAACTAAAAACGATAAAATATTCAATCATATAGATCAATTTTCAACTAAAAAAGACAAATTTCCAACAAAAAATAAAATAGTTAATTATTCAGTTTTGGAAAATTAATTTTCCATAAAAAAAATATAAATTTTCAACTAAAATAATGGAATATTCAACTGAAACAATTACATTTTCAGTTAAAGAAAAAATCATTTTTGACATGAAAAAATTTTTTTTACGAAATAGTTAAAATTTCAACTGGAACGGTTAAATTATCAGTAAAAAACTTAATTTTCAGTCGAACCAAAAAAAAAAACTTTCAATCAAATAGTTTTTTTTTCAACCAAAGAGAAGAATTTTCGATTAGAATGATGAATCTTCTCAACCAAAAAAGTTAATTTTTGACAACAAAATTTAACTTTCAAGCAATTGAATTTTCATGTCGAAAAAGATTAATTCAGAACGAAAAATCTAGTACTTAATATTTCAAAAAAAAAAAAAAGATTTGATGACAGAACAGTTGAATTTTCAACTATGAAAGATTTTTCAGTCAAGAATTTTCAACCAGATACTTTAATTTTCAAGTAAAATCTGTCAAATTTTAATTTTCAGTTTAAAAAAATTAATTTCAAACCCAAAAATAAGTTTTCAATAAAGGAGTTGAATACAGTAATATAAAGCTATTTTAACAAATAAAAAATCATTTTTATTCAATTTTATATTATAATTTTGAAAAATTAAGCACGCTTTCGAAAAAATCACCTGACTTGAAAAAAAAATCCCTGACATTTCCAGATTTTCCAGGCAGGGTAGACACCCCAGTTATTTTTGGACGAGGAATTTCATAAATTTGACAATTCTCGTGTATTTCCTCGTGATTTCCTCGTCCGAAAATAACATGGAATTTCATCGAGGATTTTTCTATTTCCTTAAATAAATATAAAGTTTTTAATTTTGTTGTAATTATTAAATTTCAGGTCGTTTATCATTTGGTGGTCTACTTTATCATAATTACTCTACTAAATATGGTCTTCCTCGGACACATACAATTTACCTGTGAAAATATACCAGCAAAGACTTAAGTATTAAAACATTTTCAGATTCAAATCAATTTGATGAAAAAATCGGGCACCTGCCACTTTCGAGTGCATTTCACTTTTCAGATTTGAAATTGTGTAAATATATCTAATTTTCACCTAGTATTGAAATCGTATTCAATTTGTAATAAAATCGGAATAAAGAACAAATTATTAATATAAATACACTATTTAAATTTGAATTTGCACCTGGTGTGCGATTACCCGTCGTGCACATTGTTTCTTATTCTCTCAATAGATGGCGACAGTGTTTACAAAATCGGTGATAACTTGTCAACCTCGTCAACAAGAACAAGACTGGTTCAATTTTTTCCCCAAAGAAAACAGGTATTACGCATTATTTTACAGTGCAACTTCTTTTATATTTACCATAATGATTTGCAAATGATTACCCCTTATAGAAATATTAAATATAAGATATTTTCAAATATGTTATGTTAATTGGGGGTTTATTGTGAATACGTTTCTAAATTCTAACCTCATTGTATCAGTAGAAACGAACGATAATAATTAAATTAAATCATGTTTTTGACTAATGATTATGATAAATAGGATGAAAAACTGTTTTATGATAAATAAAACAAACACGAGTTTGCGAGATCACATTTTCCAAAAATTAAAAGTTTAGAATCTCCAGAAAGTCCAGAAATGAGAAATCAATTCTAACCTATAAGATGAATTTTCAAGGACTATAAAAAAAACTATTAGTAAAATGGTATAACGAAAGCAAGGGGTCATCCACAAATTAAGTTTTGTACATATTTAGTTCAACATCCTTAAAAAATATTTCTGAATCATTGTACATACTTTCAAAGTGCAATCATTAGATAAATGATTTCTACTACTGCTTACATCAGGGTGCACTGTCTTCCCCTTTTTTCCCTTATTCCCAGAAAACTTCCCCTTTTCTCTTTAAATATATGATATTTGAAATTGTACCCATTATTGAATAATAATTCAAGCAGTTAAGCGCTTAAATAAATTATTCAGGAATAAATAAGGTACACGTTTCAAGTGCAGACAATTGAAAATAAATACTTTTGAACAAAATTTGAAGATGAAACATTTTAATGCAAGTTGAAAATATAAAAACTGGAGACAGAAGTTATTATCTAATATAAAGTTGGAACACTTACAAAATATATAGTACTTTTCAAATAAGTATTAGAAGATCAACGCATTTTAGTTGAAATGTACAAAGTTAAATACCTAATTAAAAAATGGAATATTCCAAATTCATCAACTGTAATTTTAAATGTTCTAGCTTGAGCAATATTTAATTTTTCAAATCTTTACATGAAAATTTAACCATTGTTGAAACGTTTTGTTTCGTTGAAAATTAATTTTTCTAAACTCACATTTGAGCTATTCATTTGAGTTTGAAAGTTGATCTTTTTTAGTCGGAAATTCAACTATTTGGCAAATAATGAATAAACTATTTTGAAAATATATTTATTTTGTTGAAAAGCTGTTTTTTTGGTTGAAAATCAAACTACTTTGTTAAAAATTCATTTTTTCAAACTGAAAATTGCAATTTTTGATTGAACATTGTTTTTTGCATTGAAAACTTACACTTTTTAGTTAAAAATTCGTATGTATTCTAGAAAGTTCTTTTTTTGGCTCAAAAATTCAATAATTTGGTATAAAATTTGTTTCTTGAAATAAAAATGTAGAAATTCCATTTTTTCTTCAAAATTCATCTTTATTATTTTGAAAATTCAAATATTCGCTTAAAAATTTATGTAATGTGTTAACAATTCGTCCTTTTTAGTAGAAAAATAATCTTCTTGCTTTAAATTTCGACATTTTGAATACAATTTTTTTTCTGTATTGACCAAAAAATCTTTTTTGGTTGAAAACCTAACTCTTGTTGAAAAATCGCGTTTTCATTGATTGAAAAATTGAAAAGATTGAAAAATCTTAAAGCTTGATTGAAAATTAACTTTTTAATGAAAATTCATATTTTCGTGTTGAAAAATCAACTGCATTGTAGAAAATTATTATTTCAAGCTTCAAAATTTAACAATTTGGGAGAAAATTCAGTTTTTCCAATTGAAAAATAATTTTTCGAGACGAAAATGTAACTATTCGATTTTTCATTAAAAGCTGATTTCTTAATTCAACAATTCAACTGTTCTGTTCAAAAATGATCTTATATGTTGAAAATTTAAATTTGCAAAATTTAAAAATAAATTTCTTGCTCAGTTACAATTTTTTTGCAAATGTGCAAAAACATGTTTTTTTTTAATTGAGTCATATGCACACATTTTTAAAAAAAGTTGAATATGTCGAACCTGAAATTTATTCAGCTTGAACCAATGAAACATTTTTTATTTTGCTTTTTCGGAAAAAAATGTTGTCGTGAGTTAGGATTTTTGGAATTTCATATGTTTTTTGCGATTTTGGAACGTTATAAAGACCACGAAAAAAATGTTTCCCCATGACTAAAAAATAATGAAATGTTTCTTTGGTTCAAGCTGCCTTAATTTCAGGTTCGAATCAATAAAAAAAAAACATGTTTTTGTATATTTTCAAAAATGTTAAATGAAGCAAATTTTTGTTTAATTTTAAACAAATTTCAAATTGTTTTGGATGTCGACCCACAAATTGTTATCCTTCAGCTCAAACGACTCGATTAGTTTTAAGATTTTTACTTCGATCTACTGAAGAGTTTAGTTTTAAATTTACAATGAAAGTATTAATTATAGTAAGGATGAAATGACAAATCTTGGAAAGAAATATTTATGAGAGCGATGTTAAACATATAAAAATTGTGTAGTAAACTAACTTTATTTTTTCCACACTTTCTTATATCACTCTGGATGGATTTCCAATGATCTAAGTATATCCAATTTTAAAAGATAAATCTTTAATTTCCTTCTCCTATTTTCCCTTTTTCGTGAGAAAATCACCCTATTTCCCCTTTTTGAGCTTCTTTTGAGCTGTGATCCCTGTTACATTATGGGGCATTGTTTCTCAAGTGTTCTCACTAAAAAAAAAAAATCCATCTGCAAGTGGTCGTTCAATTTTTATAAAACTTGGTGAAATTATAGTGATATTATAAGAGACATTTTGGGCTCACACGATTTTTTTAATTTTTAAAATTGTGAGCGCTACAACATATTAAACTTTTTGTTTGGATTTTTTGGAATTATCAAAATTTCTGGAACCGATAATTGAATTTTAATGAAATTTTGGGGTATTATAGTTGAAGGGTAGAAATGCAAAAGGAGTCAAGCGCCAAATTTTCGAAATCGGGTTTATTAGCTCAAAAAATCAGATAAATTCTATTACACATGCCTGCCAAAGGATTTTTTTGGGGCATCATTTTTCAAAATTTGTGTTCTTGTGTTCACAGACCGAGAAGCTTTTCTAACCACAAAGTAAAAAATCAAATTTTATTTTTCTCGACACTGGCTAATTATTTTTAATTACTATTGGGTCCCTTCCGTTCAGCACTGAATAACCTAAAACCCGATTCCTCATTTTTTGGATATATGAAAAATTATTACTGCTATCGTCATTATTTTGAAGTTGAGATGTCAGTTTTACACCATTTTGAATTCATAATTGGATTTTCAAATTTCGCGAAACTGCATGATTGTTTTTTAACAAACATTTTGGAAATCAATTCGTCCATTCAATAGCTAGAATTCAAATTTTTATTTTTTTCTTAAACTACAAATTGACTCCACAATTAATTTTCAAAGATGTTGAAAGTCGATACGGACCCAAAATCTAACCTCGAAACGTGACCTGTTTCATTCAATTTCTCGAAACCGAATAGCTTTTCGTGAGCAAACTTTTTTTAGTTCGATAGAGCATGAAAGTATCTCGAAAGTACCTTCTTATTTTTTTCTTAAATGGCCCCGCTGAATTTACAACATGTTTTTAGTCTCTCCTGAAAAAAGTGAAAAATGGCGCTTGACTCCTTTTGCATTTCTACCCTTCAACTCTATTTTCAATCACTACGGAAAACCGATTTTCAAAACCTCTAAAATTGTAACCTCAACATTTTTGGAGGATTTACTCGGAATTGGCAAACTTTTTCAGATCAAAATTTTTTTACGCTCATTCAGAAACTCAATATCTCGGAAGTAAGTTTTTTTTATATAAATTGAAGATTACATTTTTTAAAGCAGTTCGCAGTCGAGCCATTTCCATATTGTGGTCAGTGTTACTTTGAGATTGTCAACTTCCATATCTATTTCCTCAGGACTCTATACATTCTTGTAAGCAAGTTTTTACATTCTCATTCTAATGAGAAGGTATTGGTTTTATTTAAAATTTGACTTGGTCGGTTTTCATCAAATCTACACGTTTTGAGACCCCCTGAGTCAGAAAAAACAATTTGCATGAAGGTGTCTTCTGTGTGCCTGTAGTCTGTGTAGTCTGTAGGCACGATAACTTTTGAAAAAATAATCAGATTGGATTGTGCTTTGGCACAATTTTTTAGGACCTAAAAAGAAAGAACAAGTTCGTTAACCAGCTAATTTGGATCAAAATTCAAAAAGTAAGAGCATTTAAAAAATTTTTGAGACCATTTTTTTTAAGATTCAAAAATTCTATGTACGGCTATTCGTAGTACTCAAAAACTCGGAACAATTTATCCTAATGACTTTTTCGGATAAAAAAAAATTACCGGAGTTATAGCATTTTCAACATTCCAAAAAACAAACGAAAATGTACATTTTAACCCGAAAAACGTACGCTATGAAAAAAATTCATGAGGAGGAAAACGTTGCTTTTTAAACACCCTACAATATTTTCCTAACAACTTCTTGAATTTTTTGAAAAATCAAACATTAAAATTTTGATCCCACAAAAAAAATAATTAAAAAGTTAAAAATTCCATTTTGCTCAAACTATGTGGGATAGGATAAAAGACGAATCGACCAAAATTGTGCAACTAAAAAAGATCTACAAATTTGTTATTATTCACTTTTTTATATGACGCGTAGTTTTTGTTTTATTCGTCAAAAACAGTATTTAAAATAAAAAAATTAAATTTTTAGACGAATAACACAAGCTACGAAAAACATGACATAGACAAAGTTTATTTATCCAAAGAAGAGGTACAACTTTGTTATGAATCATGTTTCGATAGGATGCGCAGTTTTTGTTTTATTCGTGAAAATAACATTGACAGTAAAAAAAATCAAATTTTTTTAAAAACAATGCAAGGTACGAAAAGAGATGAATCAACAAAAATTGTGCATTCAAAAAAGATTCACAAACTTGTAATCAATTTTTGTTGTAACAATATATTCAAAATTAAAAAAAATTAACTTTTTTGGAAAACGGCAGAATGTAAAATAACATTTTAACTCATAAAATTTGTCGCCTAAATTAAATCATTATCCTTCAGTTGAAATCAAATACGAATTTAGTAATTTGGATATGGAGAACATATAACACGAAGCACAAAGTGCACGTTCAAATTATTTTCAAATCAAATATCGAGCGCGAAGCGCGAGTGTCTGGATGAGAATGTGTTCTTTAAGGTCGATAGAACCGTAAGTAAATAAAGTTCATTTTCAGTCGGAAATAAAAACAAATTTAATAATCACTTCACATGTAGAGCTTTTGATAATTTTATAATATTTGCAAATAAACTTTTTCTTTTAATCGAAGTCGAACAAGAAGTTCAAAAATCTAGAGGAACCGAGCGCAAAGCGCGATGTAAACACTTCCGAGCGCGTAGCGCGAGTTGAATACATAATCGAGCGCAAAGCGCGAGATTTAACAGTCGCGCGCCCTAGGCGCGTTTAAACTTGCGAGCCGTTCGCGTAGCGCGCGAGGAGAATGTGCCCGCGAAACGGGCAGATTTTTTTTGCTATATTTAGCGACATTTCCACTTGGTAGTGGACTTTTGTTTTATCTTAAAATGATGATTTAAGTATGACAGAACGTTTTTTGGCTTTTCTGAAAAATTTCGATTTTGTTCGTTACTCAGTTCTGTACTGCCATCCTTAGAAATTGCTTACAACGTTGAAAGTACAATGATTCCAAATGATTTTTATGATTTTAAGCTAAAATATGAGTGAGGCTTCCATTCCAACTAAACTAAAATTTGTACAAAAAATAGTCTTCAATAGTCAAAAATCATGATTATGATTAATTTACTTGAATCGAATGATAATTTTTGCACAGTTTCAGAACCCTTTCCATCATTAAAAAATATCGTTATTCATAAGAAAAATATTATTTACTCAAGTAAAAACATTATTTTTCTTCTTTTTCCCAAGTTTTATGACAACTTGCGATAGTAAATACTAATTTTCAGAACACTTGTCATTTATTAAAAATTTAATTTCTTACCGGTTTAACAAAAATGTCTTTAATTTTCGTTATTTTCAACTTTATAAAATCAATAAAGAAAATAGTTCCTGCTAAGAAAAATATTACCTAATCAAGTAAAAACATGATTTTTGTTCTTTTCCCCAAGTTTAATCGAACTACCAAACTAAAAGCTTTTGGACCCCCTCCGAATTAGAAATTTTTTGTGTGAAAAACGTGAAAATATGGTAAGATGCAAATTAAACCAGTGATGAGCTTTAATAGTTCAACTGTAATGCTATTTCACTAAAGAAATCAAGAAATATTTGATCTCAAAATATAAAATCAGATAAAATACTGCATATTTTAATTTGAGAAAGACGATATTTTTAAGTATTGTCTAATTGCAGAATGTCAGAATTAAATGTAGCTTTTCAAATAATGATTTTAAACATTTGTTAATTAGTTTGAGTTATTTTCAGGGAATTACATATTTAGTAACGTAATTCAATATCCATTCTGATGTCAGATTATCTTCAATATTTAATATGATTCCAGATGGGTTGGCGCCACCCTCTTTTTATTGCTAGGACGGTTTTAGTCCGCAATAATGATGTCGAAGGAGCCTGTCGAATTCTAAATCGAATTATGGGGCGTGAAGAAATTTTCGATCAATTTCGGAGAACAAGGTATTATGAGAAACCAACCCAAACTCGACGTCGAGTTAACTATCAGATTTGCAAAGCTTTGTACGATGAAGATATGAGTAGGAAAATTCAACTTGTCTTGAGGACAAATCGAGTGAGCCCTTTTCCTGGGGCTGTGTAATTTTTAGTTTTATGTAGCTTTTCAATAAATTTTGTGTTCATGTAAAACAACTTTTTCATCATTTTGTCACCCATAAAATAGCATGGTTGAAGCTCTGAGCGTTTAAAATTAACGTTTTTTTTCTTAATTTTAAAACTTCAATTTTTGGTAATTGCCCTAAAGCTTTAAGTTTTAAATTGTTTGTTCGGAAAGGTTTCCAATTTAAAATTCAGATTAGCAGCGCATAATTTCGCATAATAATCGATTTCTTATCGCGCAATGGCAAGATGTCCAACGGATTAGAAAAATGTCTACCTGTTTCATGTATGTGAGCTCTACAAGTATGTCATAATACGAACATAAGTTTGAAAATAGTAGGAAGCCATAGAAAGTTTTTACTTGAAAACTTGGCACCATTCTTTTCATGACTTTATCTATTCAATTTTCGCCAAGTTAGCGTAGCGTCTCTCACTTTCCGCTGGCAAAGAACACGAAGGAAGAAAACGTTTTATCCAGGACGACCACAATCAGACCTACTTTTTACCTTTTGGTACTTTTTCTTTCCTGTTCTTTGTTGGCGACAGTTTGCCTTAATAGCACTCATCACGAGAAATATTTTTAAAAAAAGGAGAGATACTCTAAAATTAATTTTCTAATAAAAATGTTTTAAAAATAATTTGTTCTTTTGTTGCATGCACATTTTTCGCATTAAGTTAAACAATCAGAAATAATTATTTTCCAGTAAACGACTTGGAAAGACTCGTAATAACTTATACATGCATTTTTCAATGCCTATATGTATGTGGGGAAATATGCAAATACTCCTCTCGACGACTCCGTTAAAATGCCTAGCACTCTTTCTATCATCTTAATTATGCCGTCAATTAAAATTAATCGCATTCGTCTACAGGATTTCATTTTAGGGTCGTTCATAATTTCAATCTTAAAACCTTCATATCTTTATTAAAAATCAGTTATGACATTTAGGTAATGCGGAATTAAAATTAGTCAAATTTTGCTGAAATCTAATTGACAAGGTGAAATTCAGTGTTTGTCACGTTACCAGTGAAAAGTAACGCGTTAACGTTACCGTCAAGTTCTAAACATTTGTAACGCGTTACTGAAAAAAGGAACGAGTTCCCTTGCATTACTTTTATTTAATTAAATTCTCAATAAGTTATTTTAAATTCCCAAAAGCTTCAGACAGTTTTTTTTACATTCTCATCATTTATGATTGAGAAAGAATTAGAATCGTCCGAAATTTCTCATCTTAGTTTTTCAACGGATCTACACGTCTTGAGACATCCTGAAGTTGAAACTCAAGTTTTTGCGATGGCGTCTCTATGTCTGTATACAAAAAAACGAATATTCCAATTTTACGCCAAACGACAAGTGAAAAAAGTTTAAGAGAAGAATTGTAGCTTTTCAAAACATCTTCAATTTTTCTTTTAAATATTTTTTCATAGGACTCGTCGTTTTGGTTTTATGAATCGAAAATACTATAATTAAGTCGAAAATTCTAATTTTCATGCACATGACGACAGATTCGTAAAAGAAGCTTAGGGGCCATCCGTATACCACGTGGACAATTTTTCACCACCTTTGGCCCCGTCGGCCCCCCCCGCCCCCTCTTGGACAGCCGTGGAATGTCGACGAATACCCCATCCCCCATACTCTTCCCACGTGGACATATTTTATGAAAATATAGATATTACTGGCCTCTCTTCCGCCCCCTTGGACCCCATTATTAATTAATTGAGCCAAGCGAAATTCTATAGGAACAGCTTACACCGGGGCCCCTTTTATTCCTATTAAATTTCTTATATTTTATCAATGTATATATTATTTATGTAACTATTGATTCATTCCTATTATTATTTTTATTCAATTCACCCCTATTTTTGGAAAAAAATTCCTAACACCTATGTAAATAGAACCAGAGTTTTTTGAGTACTTGAAAATATTCCAGTGACCAAAATACACTAGAAAAAAATCACCATGATCCATGATTGCAAATTGGAAATACTTCTAATTGTTAAATTTTGTATTTTTGTTATTTAATAAAATTATCTTTATAATTCTTGGGTTACAATTTTTTATGCGCATGTGTGGGATTTTTTAGCACAAAAATACACTAAAAAAATTGGCAAGACCGAGGTATCGAAATTGAAATTACAATAAATTTTCAAAATTTGGAATTTGGTATTTCTTAGAATTCTTTCTTCTGTATTTCTATGCGAAAAAGGGCAACACATCGGCAGACCAAAATTTAAACCACGATTTATGAAAATAATTTCAGAATTTAAAATATTCATTGTATTTTTACTTTTGATTCCTGGATCTTGTCGATTTTTATTCTAGTGTATATTTATGTTGAAAAAACCTACACATGCTCAGAAGTATTTTAAACCGCAAGCTACAAAGCTGTTTACATTAAATACCATAATTAATATTTGAAAAGTTATTCACGAATATACAAAGGTGTTAAGAATTTTTTTTCAAAAAAAGGGGGTGAATTAAATAAGAATTATCTCTTAGAGAATAATGAATTAAAATCCGCAAAAAATGGAAAACCTTTTGAGAGATGCATTGCTGCCTGTAATATTTTGTTAGGTATTTTTTAAATAAAATTTAATATTTAGCTAGTTAAACTGTGTTGTTTTCAAGCAACATTATCACTCTTACTTCTCTTATAAATCTGAAAATCTTAATAACATTTTTTTTTAATGACAAGGTTTCAAACACTGGAAGAAATTTTTTCATTACCCCGAACATCTTTTGAAAGATTATTTATTCAGATGTGAAATTTAAAACTGATTTTTTAAAAACACTATTTTCGTGCTATTTTCTATTCTATATTTTCTGTTTTCTCATCTATTTCCGACATGATTTGCTGAAGAGACTTACCTTAGTAAAGTGACTTAGAAGGTCTGCTTTCTTACAGGTAGCTTTGTTCTTAAAATTTTGGATTTGTGTTTCCCCCACATTTGTGCGCAGGCCTTTAAATACTAAAGGTCAAAGCAACGACAACTGTAATTTGGTGATTGTGAATTCTCATCTGTTGAAGCTCCTTCGGCTTTAACGAACACATTCTCATCTCGTATGTCGTGCTTCGTACTCGATTGTTAATGATTACTTTAATACTTGTTTCTTATTTTGCAGTAAATTGTATTCTCAAAAAAAAAGCATTTTTCATTGTCTTATTTTTTTAATTTAACAAATAGTGCGCATCCTATTGAAAAAAAAAATTTTATTGTGCATTTTATTGCAA